>OZ024887.1:36940317-37127817 GCA_964017195.1 Siderastrea radians | reverse complement strand
ATAAAGCTTATAAAGTACAGTGCAGACTAGATTACTTTCTAACAACTCCAAATCTTACTAAACTCACTCGGAATTGCGACATTATTCACGCACCAGGATCGGATCACTGCGCGGTCAAGCTATTTATTCAGTCAGAAGCCCTCAATAAAAAACCTGGCCCAGGATTCTGGAAATTCAACTGCTCGTTACTTGAGAATGAAGCGTATATCAACGAGCTAAAAGAAAACATTAAAGCATACAGAAACAAATATGATTATCTAGAAGACAAAGGTCTGAAGTGGGACCTTTTGAAAATGGAAATGCGAAGTTTCACAATCGCATATACCAAAAAAAAAAAAGCCAGAGAAAGAAAAGACGCAGAAAAAATGCTACAAGAACAATTATAATTTGCTGGCACAGTCGGAGCATTGTAAAAATAATCCTGCTCTCAGAATAAAGATACAAACCGTGCAGTCGCGACTGAAACGAATAACAGATCAAAAAGTGAAAGGTGCGATGATGCGAAGCAAGGCAAGGTGGACTGAGTATGGTGAAAAAAATACGAGATACTTTCTTAATTTGGAAAAACGAAAAGCGGAAAAGAAAAGGATTGTAGAATTATACCTATAGAAGATGGTACAGTCACAGAGAACCAAGACACCATTCTTAAAGAAGAAGAAAATTTTTTTCAAGTCGCTTTATAAGTCAAGTAATAACAATACAGAAACAACAGATAGCGAAGCCTTTTTCAAAAACGGAGTAATCAAACCACTAAGTGATGAGAGCGCAGACTTATGCGAAGGTCGAATATCTAAAAAAGAATGCTGAAAGGTTTTAAAGGAAATGCAGAACGGAAAATCGCCAGGCTCAGACGGTTTTACTGCTGAGTTCTACAAAGCCTTCTGGGAAGAAATTGGTGACGATGTAGTTCAAAGTATTAATTATGCCTTTGACAAAGGTGAACTGTCTATCTGTCAAAAAAGGGGCATCATAACACTCCTGCCCAAAAAAGATAAGCCCACTAACATACTCAACAATTTACGCCCGATTACCCTTTTGAACACCGACTATAAGATTGCAACAAAAGTGATAGCCAAAAGATTAGGGGAAGTACTCCCAAACATCATCTGTGCAAACCAGACTGGCTATGTAAAAAAGAGATACATTGGTGAAAATGTCCGACTTATCTCCGATGTCATTGAGTACACAAAATACAAACAGTTACCGGGTATCGCCGTTTTTGTTGACTTTAAAAAAGCTTTCGACTCACTCGAATGGGATTACCTAAGCAAAGTTCTGGATGTGTTCAATTTTAAAGACGATCTTAAAAGGTGGGTAAAAGTTTTTTATAATGACATCTCAAGCTGCGTGATAAGTGACAACTTCGCCTCTCCCTTCTTCAACCTAAATCGCGGAGTAAGGCAAGGTTGCCCATTATCAGGCCTCCTGTTTTGTGCTTGGAATAGAACTGTTAAATCTTGCCATCCAAACGAATCCAAACATCAAAGGAATCAGCGTCGGTAACACGCAAATCAAAATCACGTTATATGCGGACGACACTACTCTTTTTCTAAAAGATAGAGACTCAGTTCAAGCGCTTCTTGAAACTTTAGAAAGTTTCAAAAAGTGCTCCGGCTTAGAGGTGAATAAAGCGAAAACAGAAGCTATGTGGCTTGGCTTGTGGGCAGAAAGAAAGGACACACCGTTCGGCTTCCGCTGGCCGAAAGACTCAGTATACTCTCTGGGTATCCACTTCACGAAAGAGAAACGCATAAGTGATGCGTTGAATTTCGAAAAGAAGTTAATAGAAGATTTACAAAAAATCCTAACTTCTTGGAAAAGAAGGAAACTAACGCTTCTTGGGAGAATTAACATTGCTAAGTCGTTGGGACTTTCCAAACTAATTTACAACGCCTCGGTACTATCATTACCGGAAGAATATGCTAAAAAAGTAGACAAAATTGTCTTCGATTTTGTCTGGGAAGGTAAACCCCGCAAAATTAAAAAAACCACGCTGATCGGCGATAAAGACAAAGGTGGGCTTAAGATGATGGAGTTCGATTCCATGAACACAGCTTTAAAGGCCTTGTGGGTGAATAGGTTTAAAAACGACATAAGCTCACCGTGGAAAATCATTCCAGATTACATGGCACATCACCTTGGTGGCTTCAAATTCCTTCTGTCATGCACATACAAAAGTAAAGAATTAACACTAGACAATATTCCCCTTTTCTACCTCGAAGTACTAAAACACTGGGAACTGATCAACAAAGACAGGTCTAACTGTGATGAAGACAAAGTAGATATAAGCGAAATTATAATATGGAACAATACAGATGTGAAAATCGATGGAAAACCGATCTTCTATCGCTCTTGGTACCAGTGTGGCGTTGAAAAAGTAGAACACCTCTTAGACGACAGAGGTAATAACTTTCGTACATACGAAAACTTTATTGATCGATATTGATTGATATTGATACGCCTTGTCAGGGTATGTTAAGCCCAATACTTTAAACCTAATAAAACCTTATTAATTTAAGGTTTGACTTCGTAAACCTAACAAATTCGATGTTAGGCTTTTGTTACGTTAATTTGTTTAAGGTCTCAGTTCACTAAATCAGGCCAGAGTTAGGCCTGAATAAGGCCTTGTCAGGCCAGACACTATCTATTTGGATGTTAGTAAGAGGGAATAGTTATCACCTAGATTCATGGGGTTTTCATTGGGATGTCTTACATTCATGGGGATTTCATGGCACGTGAAAACAATGAACACCTTTTCATGGGTCATGAAATCTGCCAAGTTGTAATGTGTTTAATTTCATGGGTCATTAAATCAGTAAAGCTCTTGCTTCAGAGATTTTCATGACCCATGAAATGGATTTTCACGGCCTTAACAAATTTTTCATGGTCCATGAAAACCAGTTAATGGAAAAATCATGACCTCAAAACACACCATGAAATCTAGAATCTCTGTTTTCATGGCCATAAAAGATAAGCTCATGGGTTTTTCATGTGGTTTTTATGGAATTTTCATTTTCAAGCAATCGGTAGTGAATCAAAACTAACTTTACAACATACTATGGCCTTTTACGCGCAGTTAGAAGCAAATGGTTAATGGAAACTTTCGCTACTTGCCACGCAAAAACAAACTCCACGGCGAAACTGGTTCAATACTGAAGAGAACTTTTCTAACGCTGCCTTGCATAAGATCATCGTCAACTATAAATTCGAACCACCAAGTAATGAAACACGAATTATCAGTTATGGAATAGATCTGTCTGAATTATCAAGCATCTATAAATGGCCTTTTACTGTCACTAAGAACGTAAAACTGGCAATGTTTCAATTCAAGATAAATCATAACATCATCTATACTAAAGCTAAGCTCAAAAAAGCCAATTTAACGTCAGATGATTTGTGTTATCCCTGCAAAAAAGAAAGACATACACTCGAACACATGCTGCTAAGATGCTCCCACGCAGTTAAATTCTGGAAAGAGTTTTACTCCTGGTGGTCACAAATCACCAAGGAAAACATAACTCTACCAGGTAGAACCCTTCTTTATGGACCTGTTCAACCTGGTAAACACCAACTGGTGCTAAGCTCAGCACTGCTAATAGCTAAGTACTTCATCTATAAATGCAGTCTAACAGAAGAGCTTTTACTTTTTGAGTTGTTTAAACTACAGTTCTATGATCATGGCATGACTGAAAGATATCTAGCTATTAAAAACAGATCTAGCAGTACTTTTAACGAGAAATGGCAATCGTTCATAGTTAGCAACTTCATACCTCCCCTTCAGTAACCAAATTTAAAACGCCCTCTGTATTCGCCTTTTTTATTTTTTTTTTGGTAGCATATGTTAGTGTATATATTGATGTAACAGTTAAATAATCTTTTTCTTTGTATTCATATATTTATTTATAAATTTTCTTTCGCTGTATTGTACTTCAGTTTATATTTAATAAAGATTTAAAAAAAAAATCAGAGTCAAGTGAACTGTGAATCGTCAGTAGATGTTATAAGACTCTGGTCGTTGTCCTGATTGGTCGACGTTATTGGTCGTCTGTCAGTTAAGCCGTGATGTTATTGGCTGTGAAGACTGTTAAACGTGATTGGTGCGTTTCGATCCGTCTTACAGTAGTCAAATGTCCGTTGGTCTATTGTTAGTCAAATAAGTCGGTTTAATTGTCTATTGTTTGTCTGTCTTGTTATTGTTGGTAATCAGTTGTTTGTAAGGTGCGGGTAGCTGTTGGCAACGGTTCAGTGGTGTTTGTTCTAAGTTAGTAAACCAGATTTCTAGAGTGATTCTTTGATAGTAGTCCGTGCTGTAGGTAATGCATTCAGCAGAGTCCCAGTCGATTCTGTGGTTTGTTTTTGAATGGTGCTCAGCAATGTGATTGTTGATATCACCATTTCTAGTCGCTCGTTTGTGTTCAGTCAGTCGGACGTTCAAATTCCTGCCGGTCTCACCAATATAAGTGGCCTGGCAGTTGCAGCATTTGATCTTATAAACTGCTCCCTGCTCACCTGTCACTACTGCAACCATACCGTACATCAAAGGGACTTCTGAAACTTTCGCACGAATCCTACAACCCTATGACATCCGCGTTACTCAGAAACCTATCACTACTTTACGACGAACCGAGTGACAGACGGGGAGCAGTTTATAAGATCAAATGCTGCGACTGCCACTTATATTGGTGAGACCGGCAGGAATTTGAACGTCCGACTGATATACCTGCAGTGTTTTTCGACCGCTTTTTTCTATGGAGTTTTTGGTCGAGCTCGACGTTACCTCGAGTGGTTTGTTTAGCATATGTGCGTGGTTTTTATTTCCGGTTTTGTTGTGTTGAGGTGAGTTCTGTTGTGTTGTGTCTGTTGTGTTGCATTGCGTTGTGTTGTAATCCATTATGTTGCGTTGCGTTGTGTTGCAATCCCTTGAGTTGTGTCCGTTTTGTTGTGTTGCGTTGCCTTATGTTGCAATCTGTTGTGTCGCTGTTGTGTTGTATCTGTTGAGTTGCGTTGCATTGTGTTGTGTTGTGATCCGTTGTGTTGCGTTGCCTTGTGCTGTGTTGCGTTGTTGACAAGTTCAGCATTTCTAGTATTCCGTCTATGTTAAAGTTGTACATTAGTAGACATACTCAACCAACCTCACTCACTGGCAGACTACACCAGAGAACTAGACAAACTCAACCACCCTTACCAAATAGATAAACTCAACATCTTTCACTTACTTTAGGACAGTAAGAACGCCACTACGCCACCAACTCGACAAACTCCACAACCCCCACTCACTGGCAGACAAAATCTCCTCATCTCAACACAACTCGACAAACAAAACTACCCTTACTAAACAGACAAACTTAACAATCCTCACTTATTTTAAGACAGTACAAACCCACAACGCGACCAACTCGACAAAGTCGACTAATTGTCACGCGCTGAGGCAGACTAAAACTTCACACCTGGACGCAACTCGACGCAAATCCTTACCAAATAGGCAAACTCAATAAATAAATGCTCACTTTCTCTAAGACAGTAAGAACCACACAACTCGACATACTCAACAAACCTCACTCACTGGCAGATGAAATCAGTTCCAGACCTCGACACAACTCGACAAACACAAGGATCCTTACCAAAAAATCGATCAACAATCCTTACATACTATAAGACAGTGTGAAACCCACCACGCGTACCAACTAGACAAACTCGACCGACCGGCAAAGCATCTCGACGACTCGACAAAGTCAACAGACGGATTTCACCGAACACTGTAAAGTCGGCAAACGACCAACTCAACAAACTCCACCGACCATTTTATTTTCATCTATGAGCCAACTCATCAGTATATTCTTCCGAAAGATTAAACTTTCAACCCTTTAAACTCCGTTGGCTTTACTCAAAAGGTAGACCAATTTTTTACAATTGAATATACAGGATTTGTTAAGTTTTTGGGTAAAGGGGTGCCTTGTTAAAGCTTGCACCATATTTAGAGGGGCTCTGTCACCGTGATTTTCAAGTCCGTTTTTCGGTAGAAGAATGTTCGGAAAAATATTTCATATATCTTTTCTCGTACACGAAATGCTCTTAGAACATCAACAGAATTAAAGGATTATAACTCTTTTAACTTTTTATAGCAATCCTAAAAATTATTTACGGTGCCCCTTTAAGGTTAGCAATTCTTTTTAGCATATGAAATGGTCACCAAAACGCGCTTGTTAGTGAAAGAGATGAAATTTTGGCTAACTTAACCAGGGCAACTGAAGGCACATAAAAAGTCGTGATTACGAAAATTCCACGGAGAAAACGGTGTTTGCCTTGGAGAATATGCAGTGGAAGTTTGCTTATTAAGTCGTCGAGTTGGTTGAGCTGGTCGAACTGTTGTACGTCCGTGTAGTTGTTGTGTCGAGTTGGCAACGAAGGAACAGGAAAGCTAAGAAATTTTAAGCCAACAAAGTAGAGTAACAAGTAAGAGACATAACATCACATCACAACACAATGCAACACAATACGAAAACGCAACACAACCAGTCGAGGTAACGTCGAGCTCGACCAAAAACTCCACAAAAAAAATTGGTCAAAAAACGCTGCACATTTGCCGACTGACTGAACACAAACGAGCGACTAGAAATGGTGATATCAACAATCACATTGCTGAGTACCATTTAAAAACAAACCACAGAATCGACTGGGACTCTGCTGAATGCGTTACCTACAGTATGGACTACTATCAACGAATCACTCTAGAAAGCCCGTGGTTTACTAACTTAGAACAAACATGACTGAATGATTGCCAACTGCTAGCTGCACTTTACAAACGACTGATTGCCAACAATAACAAGACAGACAAACAATAGACAAACCGACTTATTTGACTAACAATAGACCAACGGACATTTGACTAACAAAAGACGGATCGAAACGTACCAATCACGTTTAACAGTCTTCACAGCCAATAACATCACGGCTTAACTGACAGGCGACCAATAACATCACGAGATTGTCAACCAATCAGGACAATTACCAGAGTCTTATGACATCTACTGACGATTCACAGTTCACTTGACTCTGATGATGACTTCCACTCAGGTTGTCGAAATGTCAGTCAAATTATGTCACCTCAAACAGTCCTTCAGAGGACTTCACTCACCCAGACGATCACAATTTACCGAATTATGATATCACTCTTGGGTTCAAACCATTTACAGTTTTACAAGTATAATATTTTAACATTTGTTACTGTAAAATGTTTTTTGTATTACACCTAGTTTAGGGAGAGGGGTGGAAGCATTCTCTCCCAAGTGTAATACCCATTTTAAGTAATTAACACAGACTTTGTTTTTTGTTAGTCAGCATTATGTTTTCTTCTCTTTAGAGTAGTGTTAGGAAAATACAGTAGGCTAAATTGTGGTTACTAGAAATGTATACATCATTTTGGTAGGAAGAGGGATGAGGGATGGGGTGAGGTGTTAGGGGATGAGAGTCAACCCAGAAATACATTGTTAGTAGTCTGTGGCATTGTTTACATGCATTCCCAGTGACAGGGCAATAATGTGATGACTATATAAGAGACAGCTCATGGAAAAGGAAAAGCAAATTAATTGCAACAGTATAGTTGGGGCACGGTGGTGTAGTGGTTAGTGCGTTGGACTTCAGATCTGAAGGTCTGTGGTTTGACGCCCAGTCCCTGCCATCGTGTTATTTCCTTATTAGACAAGACACTTTGCCCCAGATTGTCTCTCTCCACCCAGGTGTACAAATGGGTACCGGCGATATACTGCTGGAGGGGAACCCTGCAATGGACTAGCATCCTATCCAGTAGGGAGTAGCAATACTCTCAGTTGCTTCATGCTACGGAAACCGGGATAAGCTCTGGCCCTGTTGGCGTCGTTGGCTCGAGTGCGACTTTATCCTTTTTATCCTTTATTAATAAGACCGAGAACTCATTCATAATAAGTTTATGATTTGGATTGTTGATGATGATGTAATAGATAATGTTCAGTCTTGCAGTTTAATTTTGATTTTCATTTTCCTCTTTATTTTAAGATGAAGACAAGTCAACAACGAGTCAAGAAGAGCTCATTGAAAAAATCTTTGACAAAATGTGGAGGTTAGCTTTTAATCACTTCCTTGGTTGATAATTGTATGTTATGGGTTATGTACTGTCTGAGAACATCACAAATTTTTGCTAACCTGTGTATGTTTTAATTCCAGTTTTAATCAAAGTTATCGTCTAAAGATGATAGTAAGTAGTAAAAATAAATGTGTAGATTATGTAATTATATGTCTTCAGTATTTTACATTGTAGTACAATGGAGATGTAACCTGTGATACTGGAAATGTTTTCTCTGGATGCATGCTTTAGGAAGTATATGTGTATGTACTTAAAAAATACCAACCATTACAAATTTTGTCAGAAGATGAAAGCCATTTTAATATCACCATTGGGTTTAGCTGCTACAAATGCAATGGATTTCTACTGTTTCATTGTCTAGTGTTAGCAGTAACATCCCTGAAACTCACTTCAAAGGCTAAGTTTCTCTGCTCACAAAATGAGCTTCCAGTGACTTCTATTAACAGGGTGCCCCAAAAGTTCATGCCCCTGGTTTTAACTAAGTTAATTTTGGATCACAACGTTATACTACTCAAAGTTCTAGGATTTTTTCTGATGATTATACTCCAAAGATTCTCAATGGGATTTATGTCCAGGGATTTTGCAGGCCACTTGCAATAAAACTGGGCAAATACTATGAACACCATGATTGCGTTGCCTTTGCTGTAATTAAATTGAGGTGGTGCTCCGTCTTGAACAAAAGTCGTATAATGGCTAGAGCTGAAAAGTTTGCTCTTGATAGTTGCTTTGTTTGTCAATTTACGGCTAAGAAGAGGCTTAACTTCCTTCTCTAATATATGTTGGTTATAATTATAATAATCAGCTGAAAGAGTTTGTCCTGGTTGAATAAAGTGAAGTTCAGTCAGTCCAATGGCCTGTCATTCCACCCCAGATAATCCATTTGAAACTTTGCTTGACTTGATAGGCTGGAGGAACTTCTCTTTCTTGGGATTCCCAGACGATGTCATTTTTGGGATTCCGTAGCTTAAACAAATACTTCAGACATTTGTCAGTGAAAAGAAAATCATCCCATTCTTCGGGAGACAGGTTTCCTTGTTATTTTTTCAGCCAGCAATGGCTTCTTTTTTCGCTTAGAAGGTTTCCAACCATTGTTTTTCATAAATCTCCAGGCCGAATTATTTTTTTGATCCTAGCTGACAAACCTTTACTTGCTAACTCTTGTGATAGTTGCCTGGTGGATTTTCCCTGTTTGTACTTTGCTTTCTGAATGAGATTCTTAGCCGCATTGTTCAAAACCTTAGGTCTTCTACTCCGTGTCTTGTCGGCGAAATCATCGCCTCGTGATAACCACCTTTTCACCCAACGCTCACTTTTTCCTAGTAGCTTTAAAGTTTCTTTCGCGGAAAGCCCAGAAGATCTAAGTGCAGATGCCTGTGCTCGTAAATAAACTAACTTTTTTCAGCTCGCTTTAAGAGGATTCATCTTTCCGAAATTAGCGTAAAAAAAAGACAATCGTTTGAGCAACAAGTTTGCGAAAATTGGCAGTAAAAAAGGAAGCATACACGATTCGAAATCCCACCTTTTGGCGGGAGAATTTTAATTACGGTAATGCGATACCATTTCAAGGCCATAGACATTGAGAAAATGAGACTAAATGAGTCTAAGAACTATTTATGTAGAAACAGTTTTACATGAACGAACAAAGAAAATATATAACCCGCCAGAAAATTAGGAGCATGGACTTTTGGGATACCCTGTAAATTATGGAAAGAGAAATTCCTATGTGTATAGCCTAAGGATTTCAACCTTTCATAGTCAATTAAGTATCAAAATTTTCTCAGTCCAGGTGTGGATACAGGAAAAATTGTAACAGTTTAACCTCTAAGACAAGTGCTGAAAGTGCAAGGGGGGCTGAGGGGCAGAGGCGAGGGGGGGGGGGGATCCGGGGGCATGCTCCCCTACAAAAAATCTAGATTTTAACTCCCAATTTCTGGGTTTCTGAGTCACTTGGACAGAAAATTGGCTAGTTCCAGCTTTACTTTAATGGACATAGAGCAAGGCAAATCCTGGAAATCGTGTTTGTGACAGACTGGTTTGTATATATGTTTTTAGTCACTTTTAAGCTTACGCACATGCAGTACAGCTAACACTGTGCAAATCTTGTGTGTGATGATGAGTCACAGCCATGGTACCTTTCCGGCTGGAGACTCCCAATTGTGTATGATTGTATCGAAGGAGAACACAAAACACTTTTTATTTTTGAGTGTCGTATTTTCCCGATTAAACCTTTGAAATTTGTTTTGAAATCATTCCAAAAAAAACAATACTAGTCATAAAAAAGTGACCAATTTCCATAAAGTCATGGAAAGAGGCCTGGGTCCTTGCCTGTAGTGAGTGGTGTTGTTACATTGTTAAACAAATTATTGTCAGATTTCAAAAATGATGCTGCATATTTTTTAGGGTCATGATGCCAGTGGCGAGGTGTATGAAAAGGATGCAGATAGCGATGAGGACATTGGACAACATTGGACATTCAGATGATCCTAGCTTTGCAATGGCATTCCTTTATTATGTACCACTTGGCATATCCTTCTCAATTATGTGGCCCTTGAAGGACTTGGAATATGGAGGTTTGTTTTTTTTTACTCTTTCCACTCTCACTGAGAGTTTAAAAATATAAAATGCATATATCTTATTAGATGTTATGGTGTGAAGTATCGCCGTATATTTTTAAGAGTTTTGCTGTATTTTGACGAGCCCGCAGGGCGAGTCATAATACATGTACAAACAACGAGTTAAAATAAACAGCGATACATGTACTTCACTCTGAATCATCTAATAACAGATTTATTATCCAACTTAACCTTTTTCAACCCCTACAAGACTATTGTAACAGGATGAGCGCCCAGACAGTACTGTACAATATTAAACAATTACTGGATGAGGTTTTTACGATATCCGGAATAATCAAGGTCGAGGTAACTGTTATCAGCCAAAGCCAGAGGCTGAGGCTGATAACACTTAACAACACCTTGATTATTCCGGATATCGCAAAAACCGAATCTAATAATTATTATAATAATTATTATACATTGTTTTACAGGTAAACAAAATAACGGCAAACAATTTCAACATTTGTGTCCTTCTTGTCTTCCGGCTTCTGAACGCTTTTTTCCTTAAGGTATTCGTGGCACAATTCCTTCGCAATTTTTGTCAGCCTTCTTAATTTTGTTTTCCGAGTCTTTTTGTTTCAGCAATTTTTCAATTTCTTGCTCGGTTGAAGAAGCGAATCGACGAGCCGTGAATTTACTTCGCTTTCAGATGCCTCCCACATTGCTCTTGGAAACATGCATTGCGCACGCAACCTACAGATTATTCACTAATCTGCTAGCAGATTGGTGAATAATCTGTAGGGGCATTTACATAATAATAATGATGACCGTATAAGTGTTAGTTTCAATTGGATTTCTAGGCCCTTTTGTGCCTTGAAAGTTCTTGGAATCCTGCGTCACAACCACCCAGCTAATTTTTATGGCCCAATATTTGGAGCTTATAGTATTTTTCATTGACAGCGTACTCTGCAGTCGGTTAGAGGATCTTGCTTGGGATGATCATTGGATTATAAATCAACATTCCAAAACATTCCAAAACTACTGTAATATTTGGGTAATAAGCCCCCCGCCCCCCCTGAAAATAAGGTTGGCTTCCCAAATATAAGCTGCCTAAATCTCATTCACAAAAAGCCTGAACCTTGTACTTAGGGTCTCTCTTCTTCCCATCTCCAGGGGACGAGAAGAAGAGAGACTCTGGGAATGAGGTTCAAAAAGCCCCGCACCCCCCTGAATAAAGGCCCTTGGTCTTATACAGTATTACATTTACATCCCAAGAATGATTTTGGCATAATATCCTCCAATTATGAGTCCCCACTCAACTTATATTATTTTACCTACATAAAATAGCAATCTGAATAGTGTATGTACAACAACAACAGGCTTATTTACCACAACACGGTGCCTCACAAAAAAGTAGTATAAAACGAGATAAATTTAAGGTTGATTGTTAATTTTACAATTAAACGAGACTTACCTGTAAGTTGACGTTTGATTTGAATTCTATCCTGTCATCAGTCCGGAACGAAGGAGTAACATGAGAAGCACGCGCGCTAGCTTATTGAGCCATTATTTAAAGAAAGGGCTTGTTGGAGGTCACAGGAACGAAGGAGTAGGGATGGGTAAATGCCAATAGGGAGGGCATGTTACTTCTTCGTTCCGGACTGATGACAGGATTGAATTCAAATCAAACCGCGTCATTTTACAGGTAAGTCTCGTTTAATTGTAAAATTCTATCTGTCTTCAGTCCTACGTCACTACGGAGTACCATGAGATTTCAAAGCCTGTGAGCTCCCAACATGACCATGCAACGTACCAAATATCAGTGAGGTACGAAACCATTATATGAAACGTAACAGGACGTCCAGTAAAACAACAACAATTGGACTTTAATAGAATCAAACGAAAAATAGCGTGACAAATATGTTGTCAACTAAGAAAAAAGACAATTTATAGATACGATTACATTTCCGGTAATTATAAGAAGAACGGTAAAAAGGGCTAGTCAGCCTGAGCACCAGAGTCAACATGATTCAATAGGGTTTGTCCGAGGTTGCCACTAATGGGCTTATTATAGTTTTCAGCAAATGTTCGAGCGTTAGACCATCCCCCAGCCTTGAGAATGTCCGCTAGAGGAAGCTGTGCAGTGGCGCTGTAAGAGGAGGAGGCTGTTGGACTACTATGCGCCGAGAATACGCTAACGTCTATTCCAGCATCCTGGAGCGTAGATCTGATCCATCTAGCCACAGTAGAGTTGGTGACAGGCTTGTGCGGTTTCGTGTAACTGATCAAAAGGCGTGAGTCGCTGCGCAGCGAATGGGTTATCGTGATGTAATGTTTGATGTAGGTTACCGGGCAAAGACGGGAGTCTGGAGCGAATGATCGGATTTCAATGGGCGCAAGGTGTTTGCCTGGTCGAGTTGTTTTCAGGGTGTCCCGTATGGTAAAGATAATTCCTGTCGTGGTTTCCTGCATACACGAGGTGTCTAGTTTTGAGAGTGTTTGAGTTCGCTGCGTGGTAACAAGGGCAAGCAACATTGTGAGATTCATTGTAAGTTGTTTTAATGTCAAATCTTTAAGGGCTGGAAACGACTGGAGATGTTTAAGGACAATGCCAACGTCCCATATAGTGGAGTATCTGGGCAGAGATGGTCTAAGTTCAAAAGTTCCTTTGAGAAATCGGGAGACTAGGGGATGTTCTCCAAAGGTCGTCTTATCAGCTGGTGTAATAACCGAGGACAAGGCGGACCGGGCAGTATTGATAGCACTGTAACCAACCCCTTGGTGGCGTGGGTGACATCCAATTGTTTGTTTTACAATAAGTCACCCATCGAGAGAGGTAGGATGTGTACTGTTTCCCTGTGGAGTTTCTCCAAAAGGCCATAAGGATGTCTATGGTATCAGGAGATAAACCTAGCTTATGTAGTTGCTCCCGGACAAGTGGCATACTAGTAGCGTTAGGGTCTTGTGAAGCGGGTGTAGTTTCTCGGGTTTCCCGGGTAGATGTAGGAGGTGTTTGGCTGGATGGAGGGTTATCGGCGGCTCCACGCACATCTGCATGGCTTGGGGGAACCAAGCTTGGGTCGGCCAGTTCGGCAGTACGAGAATCCCCGATGCTTGGTCTTCCCGCACTCGCTGCAGGAATGCGTTGATTACACTGAAAGGGGGAAAGGCATAGAATTTAAGACAACGTAGGTTAAGAGAGAACGCATCAATGGCAACCGCGCCTGGGTCAGGCTTAAACGATACATATTGAGGAAATTGTTTATTTAATCGTGATGCGAAAAGGTCTATAGTCAGGCGCAAGCTTAGTTGCGACAGTGCATTGCCGAAGGAGGCGGTATCAAGCATCCATTCCGTGTTATCGTTGGTTCGTCTCGATTCCAAATCGACCTTGATATTATGAACCCTGGGAATGTGGGCAGCACTGAGCCATATTTCGCGATCGATGCACCATTCCCAAATTTCTCTTCCTAGGCGATTGCAAGGGGCTGAATGGCTAGTCCCCATATGATTTAGGACTGCTATTGCAGTTGTGTTATCTGTGAGGATTCTAAGATGGGTGTTGTAATTTGTTTTACAAAATGTTTGTATGCCCATGAACACCGCCAATAATTCGAGGTAGTTTATGTGATGTAATTTTTCCCCGTCGGACCAAAACCCTCCAGTGCTTGTGTCATTGTAAACTGCACCCCAACCATTTTGAGATGCGTCGGTGGTGAGGGTGTTTGAGGGCTGTCCATGGGTTATTACGTTATGGGAACTCACGACGTTGCGACCCACCACTGGAGTTCCTTTTTGCAATCTTCCGTTAAGGACATCTGGCTGTCAAAATCGCCTTTGGCAGTTTTGAGAGCTGCGGTTTTGGCATGCTCAAGGGCTCTATATTAAAGATGTCCATGCATGACCCCAGGGAATGATGAGATAATTTTTCCTATCACACAGGCTACTTGTCGAATTGTCGTAGGGCCCTGTCCTAGAAGGGTGGCGCAAGCTTCTTCAACTTTCAAGGCCTTTTCAGGGGTCAGTGTGATAGTCATGGCGACCGAGTCAATAATAAAGCCTAATAGGACTAAGCGTTGGGAAGGGATAAATACAGATTTTTCTGGGTGGATTGTAAACCCCAAGGTATCGAATTGAATAAAAGTGTCAAACACGTTAGAGAAACAAAGATCGTATGTTCTCCCTTGGAGGTAAAGGTCGTCAATATAACTAGCTGAAATGTGACCCTTCTTGTGCAGTAATCGAACACTTGCTTTTAAAATGCCGAAAGTGGCTTTCTGTAAGGCTTGTTGTATGTTACTGACTCTCAGGTCGGCTTTGCGCTTAAAATTATTCATTTGATCCCAAATTTCTAGTGGGTTGACTCTTACGGTGGATATGTCGGCGCAATTTTCAGGTTTGGCGTGTTTAGCCAGCAGTGCTTTTAGCTTATCGTTGGGAAGGGTAATGCCCCACCGTTTGGACGCTATGTTAGCCAAGCTTTGGTTTATTTTGGCGCCAACATTTTCATCATCAGTGAAGTCAGCCTCGAGAGATTTGAGAAGCTCGAGTTCCTCTTCGGGCTCAGTTGTTTTAGATGGCGCTTCGACCTCTTTAGAGTTCGATCCCTCAAGGAGATCAGCTATGTCTCCATCCGAGGGTGAGAGACTCAATTCGTCATCTTCGCGCCTTCGTTTACTGGCCGTCTCGTATTCGATGTCTTCAGACTCGAAGTCGGCGCTCAAACTTTCGTGTTGACTGTGGCGCCGTTTCTTTTGCGGCTCTGTGTTTTGGCGCTCAACAATCGTTTTTAATAAGGAGGCCATTGTGCCCATATTTACGTTTATTTCTGAAAGCGTTTGCGCTAGGTTTTCGCCAGGTTGGCTTGTAGACCGACCTGCTTCAGCAGGGTGAGTGATCTCAGGTTGAGAAATATTGCCAGGTTGGCTGTCTGACGCACCAGCTTGGTGACTAACATCAAATTCATCGTTTTCAGCTGACATAATGAGCAATTTAAGAGGTTACGGCACAATCTATGGATGTAGATTGCTAAAGGGAAAAAGAAAGGTAGCAACCAATAGTTAGTGTTCTCTATTCAGATTGTAAATACTCACGACATTAAGTATCCGTCGGTTCGGCTCCGCAAGCGAGCGTACAATGGCTCAATAAGCTAGCGCGCGTGCTTCTCATGGTACTCCGTAGTGACGTAGGACTGATGACAGATAGAATCATTGAATATTTGTCGAAATGCATTCCTTATACTGTGCTTGTACTTCTAAGAAAAATACAGACAGTACAAGGAAGTTGACTATCTGCTCCTTCTACCAACATTCCCTCTGGCACAGCATTTTCAAACACAAAATCCTGAGATGATTGATGTGCTTGCAATGTTTCTAAACGCTTTCTGAATTTTGCAGCGGGTATTTGTTACACATGTGGAGGTGCAGTGTAGTAGTTAGTTATCATGTTGGGCTTTAAGTTTTGATTAATCTTTGGACTGGAAAATTGGAAGATTTGCAGCTCAAGGCTTGGTTGTTTTCTGCAAGGGACTAACATCCTATCCAGGGAGGAGTAGTAATGCTCCTACAGTTCACTCCCGGTAACTTGAATCCTTGGTATCTCGAAGCTCGTGCTAACTCGAACCAAAATTGATTTCCCCTGGATTTGCTCCCTACATTAATTTTACTGTACTGAATTTAACCCTCAATAACTCGAATCCTCAATAACTCGAACCTCCCGCCAACTCAAAGTGAATTCCTGTTCCCTTTAGGTCATTTTCTTTATAATTTTACCCTTGATAACTCGAACCTCGTTTGTCAAAGTGTAATGAGAAAAAGAACACACTCCATAACACTGAATTTATTTTAAGAAAATTTTCGAAAAATTGAGCAGCATTGTAGCTTTGAAGTGTCTACTTGTTTTTTGTGTCAATTTCTTTTGCTTCCTCGTGTTTTGGTACACAAAACCTGTCAGTTCTTCCTGTGAGAATACTTGTGATAAGTGGTGTCAGCAGGAATCCCATCCCTCAATAACTCGAACCTTTTTTGATTTCCCTTGGAGGTTCGAGTTATCAGGAGTCAACTGTAGTTGCTTCATGCTGGGTATCATGTGATGGACTAACATCCCATCCAGGGAGAAGTAGTAATGCTCCTAGTTGTTTCACTGAGTTAAGGTTGTGCCGTGTACTCTCTCTCGCCTTGCAAAATGTATCTCTGGTGTTTGATCAGTGTTTTCTTTTTTTACTGCAGAGGAAGTTACCAGAAACTATTTGCCGCGTTTTGAGGAACCTCTCATAAGAGATTGCTCTCTGTTGCCATGGTTTCCTGATAAGTTGTCAGATAAAGAATGGATAAAACAACTGTCTGCTGAGACAACATTGGAATCGGCAAGGAATAAACTCAGGGAAATTCAGATAAAGGTCTGTATCTTTTTTCTGGAGGTGAGGGCTGATGTGCCTGGGTACATATAAGGTTTTGCCCCCCCCCCAGACTTTCAAAGCCTGACCCTGTAGGTAACAAAAATTTTTCACTTCCGCCACCCTGGTTATGACTTGAATTGGAAAAGGCCACACTGTTTTAATTATACTCTTTATACTCTGATGAAGATCACAGCTTGTCATCCTTTTCTTGAGATGGTGTACGGAGAACCCGAGTCGTAGGTCAGGGTTCTGTCAGCCATTTGAGGGAGCAGAATGACGTGCTGTGAGTCTTAAGCAAAAGATTAGTCATGATAGAAACTGAAATTATATTTGTCCAATATTAATGTACTTTCTTACATACACTCTATAGTATTCTCTCGCGTTTTTTCCTGGGAAGCACATAGAACACTGGGGGTAGTGGGGTTGGGGAATTGTATTCTCGATAACAGGCTGCTGTTCTGAAAGAAAAATCTCAGAATTCAGATATCCAGAGTTTATATCTCTGTATTTGTGATCTTTAATTGTTCTCCTGGGCTCTGTGGCTGTTTTATTTCCACAGGAATGGCAGGGTGAGATACACCCCCTTCCTGACGAAACAGAGCCTAGCGCGTCACTTGCAAGTGACGGTGATAAGATTTACCGTGTTTACACTGATGTTGTACAAGTAAAAGACTTCCTGACACATCCAAGATTTGTCGTGGTTAACAGCAGGGAAGACGCTGATATTCTTTGGCTCAGGAAGCATTTTAAAGACTTCAGGTTGGTTGTCCAGACTAATTTTTGCACTTACAAATGATGTTATATCGTCGCACGGGTTGTAGGTATGACAGGCACAGACCAGGGGTAAAAAAGTATATCGCCGGGCCTGTACATCCAACCGTTACGTCGGACGTTTATCGTCTATCCGACGTAAGAAGAATTGAGTAGCGATTCTTAATTACTTCTAATTTTCATGTATAAATTCTGCGACATAAACAACCGAAGTTAAAGTCACAACCACTTTTACGCCTGTCGTGTGTCGTTGCTTGCATGCTGGCGCCACCGGCGCAAGGAGTTTTGTTTGGAGTCCTTGCTGGCAGGAAGGCCAGAGTAGGGGAGTGTGCTTGTCAATGAGGTAGAGGAGGAGGTGGAGGAGGAGACGGATGAGGGCATGTGAATTCTGCGTACTTGTCTTTTCAAGTTAGAAGGTTCCTAACTTTATCATTGGGTGGTCCTTAGTTAGTACTGGTAGGCCCCCAAAGGGTGGGGGGGGGGGGGACACGGGCAGCCCTGGACCCCACTTGACTACATTGTGTACGCCTCTGTTTGTGGTATACAATAAAACAACATTGGTTGGAGGTGATGGGGGGATATTTTAGGAGTGGGGAGGAGATAACAGTCAGAAAGACAAAGGAAAAATTCCTTGTGAAATACGTCTCAACAGATATGTTGCTCATTGTAATTTTGGCTAAAAAAAGATTCACCTTAAGCACTTTGTAATATAAGTACCTTTAAATTATTCACATTTTAACTGTTTCTGTTACTCAAGCTTGAAGAGAGCTATAATTAACTTCGGGCAACTGATTGAAGCGGTGGTAACGGATGGCGTGAGACATTGTTATTTAAATTATCTAAAAAAGCTATTTCTAATGTGCTAAATTCAAAGGAAAACGCCTATTTCATGATGAAAGTTGTAAGTTTGTGTTTTGAAGTGTGCTATCCCCAGCGAAACGCTTTATCTGTGAAAAAATCCAAAGCGAAAACAGGCAAAATCCGCCATGCGTCACAAGACATCCGCCATCTTCATGAAATTCCATGAGGCAAAGGATTGTGGGATACTGTTTGTTCTTCTTCGATTCGAGAAATTTTGGTTGTGACGTCAGCGTACGCCCGTACAGACTCTGGGGGAGGGGGAGAGGAGTCGCAAAACAACCCGACGGGGGGTGGAGAATGCCCTTTTTTGGCAGGAAATCGCGCGGTACTTTCGGGCAACCGGCGTTTTTCTTGGCGGGAAATCGCATGACCACTGTCGCTTTTGTTGAGCAAAACGATTCAGTTCGACAGAAGTGGAGTTTAGAACTTGAGAAAAAATATCAAGTAACTATAAATGGAAAGAAAGAGTTCAACAGAGTACTCAGTTGTCTTTTTAGGAAATCAAAAAGTTCAAGTTACTCTTCAAGACTTCATCTTTGTTGTCGGTTCCGTGCTGCGAACTGGGTCTGCACAACGCTTGAGTTCGCAGTATTTCGCGGCGGTCCCGATCTCAAATATAGAGCTGGTGCTTTTTTTCTGTCCATAAGCATGGTTTTTGCGGCGGTCCGAACACATTTTCCCAGAACAAACACCCGTGTGTGTCGTAATTAACACAGTAACTTGCGCAACTCGCGTAACAGGGAATCGAGTCGAAGTACATCGCTTGAATTCGCAGCATTTGGCAATGGTTCTGACATCAAACATGACAAAGCTAGTGCCTTCCGGTATTTTCTGTCTACAACAATGGACCGAACTTATTTCCCTAAGAAAAACACCCGTGTTTTTGTCAATCCAGCTGTGATCAATAAACAACTGTTGAAGTATTAAAATTATTCCTCATTGACAATTTAGCACAAGTTGTGTAATGGTTAGCATATGCTCTTTTCATTCCGACGGTTCTGGCGGCTCGTCGGTTCGACCCTCAAGGGAAGCATATTTGTTTTTTCAATTTTTTTTTTTTTGGTAATTACTTTAAAAAAATGAATAACTTCCAGCAATTAAAAAAAGAGTGGGGCTCCGCTTTTAGGCTTGGCTAAATCTATGTATTATGTAAAGTGTAACACACATTCGATTTAAAAGCGTTTTATTTGTTATCGCGGCTGTTTTTGTAACGAGAATGTCCTCTCTTTCTCTGTGTAGACCAGTTTTTTAAGTGATAGCTAGTTTGTTGTAAGCAACTTTTGCTTTTGGGCGAATTGACTGGCATCTGAATGGCAGAGACTATAATTAAACGATGATTGTGGGACGGGAGAGATGGAAGACAAGGTAGACTGGGACCAAGAGGACTTCCGGGACCAAGAGGTAGTTCACGGGCTAGTTCACGACCTACGTACTACTGTTGTGTTCTCTATTCTTTCCTTTCTTTGTTTGTCGGTACAAAAGAATAACAGGTAGTCAAGTAAATGCATAGTGTAAGGATTTTTAATTAAATTTAGAAAAAACGATTTTTGCATTCAATTTCAACTTGGTTTTTTCTGAAAGTTTTTTTTTAATTGTATAAGTCAACGTAACTTTAGCAATAGAGCTAAAAGCAACTGGTGTGTGTGCCACAGAATCTTCTACTTTCCATAATTTTTTTTATTTTTCCATGAAAGAGCAAGAAAATCATTTTGTTTTATGGGAAATTTTGGAACTTTAAAGTCAACACATAGTTTTATAGCTACTTACAAAAACTTGTGATGAGAAGAAACTTGTGCAGCTGTTCGGCGTTCAGGATATTGAATGAGGTAGAGAAGGCAGAGTGAGGAGGGGACGAGTTGACAGTCTGACAGTGATTGAGAATTGAGAAAGTAGAGTCTTACAAGAGACAGCAAAGATCTATTCACATGTTGGGGAACTCATTCTAAACCATGTTTATCTAGGTCCTGAGAACGCAGCTAATCAGTGATCAAAATTTCGGTCCCGCAACGTAAATATTGCTCAAAAATGCATTTTTGCATCTTTGTAAAAAATGTGGTGACTGTAACAGTATTTTCTATTTAAGAATAAAAGCAACTTCTTAAAGGGGTTATGTCACGGATAGCTAACCATATTTTTTTTGGTGAGTTTTGAGAACATAGCATCACTACTTGAAAAAATTGGCCCAATTTTTTCAAGTTTCAATCCATTTCCATCCTTGCCATCGGTGGCAACGGACGGCAGGAAGCAGTTGCAGTGGCGTAAGATAGTCTTTAATAACAAAGTTAGACCCTTATTTTTGGAGTTCAATTGATGCCAAGACACTTTTTGGCTTTTTAAAAAGATACTTAAATAGCGTGACATAGCCCCTTTAATACCAAATAGACAAACAGTTCGAAACAGTGTCTTGAAACAACCCATCCTCATCTCACCGGTTAATACGCTTCGATCTTCTTTATCTTTAAACGTTTGCAACATTCAGGGCCTCAAGGAGAAAAGGGAGGCACGGGACAGGCACTGTCAGGTGTGAATTACAATCGACGTGGACGGACCAACTGCGCTAGGAATGCTAGCATTGTATACACAGGTAGGGAGAGAATGGATCCACATGCATAAAATCATAATAATCATAATAAATATAATAAATATTGGCTTATAAGATTATAAGATTATAAGATTTCGCAGTTCACTTGGAAACCATATCAGTAGACGACGGAAGGCAAATTCGTTACCAGTTTCAGACCAAAATAGCAAAATGCTTGCCCTATTTCCACACCAAAACAGCTCAAACATCATACCCCTTGGGGTAGAACGTAACTATCCACATGTAGCTTTGTAGGGGAGTGCCACCCCCCTCCCGGGGGATATAACTCCTCACGCAGAAGGGCTAATTTTTAATTTCCTGTTGTGGGCAGGATTGATGGCTAATGGTTATCACAATCACTATGAAGGAGGATTAAACTTTTCGTGCTTGACTAACAACTCTAATTACAACAAGCTTCTCGGCGGCCCTAGGCACCTTACAACTCACATTTATACTGCCGAAGTCAAGTCACGTGGCTCACACATGATGATCCCTGCCACCAATGAGTGCCCAGCGGGTTGGACAAGAGTGCATCATGGGTACTTAATGAGCTCTCTTCATAGTGGCAAACACTCGACCGAATTTGTCTGCATCGACGCAGATAGAGAAGTTGTGCCTGGAAGCCAGAAAGGTTCAGATGGAGCACTGCTGTATGTTGTTCCAGGGCAATGTGCGGCGTTGCCGTGCTGTAAGCCATATATTATTAACAACGAACTGACATGTGTTGTTTGCACCAAATAACAAACTTTCCAAGAATAGAAAACGTGGACGTAGTTGACAAATAAACATTTAGATTGATCAAAAGTGTTCTGTTAACATGTATTATTTACCTAATTTTTTAAGACGTCAGTAAAATTGTAGAGCAGTTTTCAAATACAAGTTGCTTTGGTATTTTTACGTTTAATGAAGATATAAACCTGCAGTGAATTCTCTTGAACGTACTGCCTTTTTAATTTGTAATTTAAAAAAATTAATGTTATAGTGTTTCTAAAACGCTTCGTAGTCTACTTACGTAGCATTAAGAGCGTTAGACCATCCATGCATAAACTTTTATAAATGACAACTGGATTCAGATCAGATCAATACCAGAGATTTCGATTTTTGACTGGGCAATAGTATAAGTTAAAAGCTAATGATCTGAATTTTTTTTACTGAAATTATTACAGTGGAACCCGTTTTACCACCGCCCCGATAATACGACCATTGTTTTGTGGTTCAGTCAAAAGATCAGTCATTCTCTTATCTGAAAACCTCTTTAATCGCACCACCTCACCAACGACCAACTTTTGAAGTCTCAAACTGTTATATCGACTGAGTAAAATGCTATGTCGACTAAGAAAAAGTCAAACTATTGTTTAAGCTGTATTTCTTCCAATAACGACTTTTCCAAAATATTTGTGCCCTTCAGTCTTTAATTGGAGTTTTCTTGACTTTTGGCTTAAAATTAGCTTTTAAAAACATTTTCAACGAGCGAGATATATCAGCGTTAATCGGCTTTCGAACAACTGGCCCATGGCCGGAAAGCCAAGTATAATCGAGAACTAGATTTTTCAAAATTAGTATTTTAACACATCATCCTTACCATCCAATATGTTGATTTTCTTTTTTTCTTTGGCGGAAAAATTGACGCCAGAAGGAGATAAAAGTTCTTATATTCCTTTTAGTTAATAAATGTTCCAGTATGTTTGGACTTTCGACACGTAGACACGGCTTTAATTAAACTTCGTTTCTGCTTTTATTTTATCTTTCACTTTTCCAGTAGCTGGAGGCTTTTTTATCTCTTTATATGACGAACGTACAAACTCCCTTTTTTATTTCACATTTTGTTTCAGCTTGCTCGAAAATCCATCCTCGGAGACCCAGGGGCAGCTAGTCGGGACGACGGGATTTTCATGGGCGAAAGTTTACAACAAGAGCGGGAGAGCCCCTGGGCACTTACTCTTACCGAACGAGTTCCAGAAGCGTTTGAAATCCCGCCTTCTGATTCTGGCCAATCAGCGAAGAGGAACAGCCGGGCGACTCTCGTGTCTTCTTACACGAGGTTGTTTTCCTCATCGAACGCCGTAGTAGCGTGGCCCGTTCAACGGGAACATTTTTGAGGAGAGCTTCAGAAAAATTAAATAAATAATAAATAAACGAAGTCGAGGAAATCGCAAACTATAACGTGGCCGCAAGAAAACAAACACTCACAGGGAATTTTTCACGGCGGACTTATCGAAGGTATCGTAAATTTTTAGAGCTAGCGACTTCCCCTTTCTCCAATGAGGTACAAAGTATTGACAGGCCTAACACGACTCCTGCTGGTTTCGCGACGTTGTTTACATATCAATTGACCTTTAGAGTTTAGCCTTGACGAGTATATCCTTAAGAGATCTGCCTCTTTTATAACAGATAATTGGTGGTTCCTTAAAAATCTCCCGCAGCAATGGCTGCTGTTGAATGAGATGCCATTTGCTCATTATGATTTTCTTTAAGTTCGGCACTGATGGATTGTATTGCGTGACAAAAGGCAAAATGTTTTTTCGCACTTTTTGTTTTTCTTGGAGCGCTGATAGTATGGAAATGACAGGCCAAACACGACTCCCGCTAGTTGCTTAAGTTATTCTAGCCTTCAAAATAGAGTTTTCTTAGTACATTCGCAACAGCCTTGTCCCTCTGATCAAGGTGGTCTAAAGGCGACACAATTGTGCCGGCAAGTGGTTGACCTATTGATCAAGAGAGTACTCAAGCTGTGATATAAACTGTTTGGAGGGTTTTATGTTACGTTCTTAGAGCCGTTTTAAGTCTCTGTGCCGTTGTTTTTGCTAGCTCTTCGGCAATTAGTTAGCTTTTTGGGCTCAGATTAATTGTAAGATTCTTTAAAGCCGCTTTACAGAGTGATGTTTTCTGAAAGGATCCCAAGTTTCTAAATCCGTGATTAAATGTCTGCTTGCGGTTATGTGCAAGACATGTAACTTTCTTTATCACGGATGAGGTATAGAGTGTCTGAAGGATCCAAGTTATTCTGAGACTATTACAGTCTCCTTTGATCATGTGGAAGCTACGGCTTCTTGCGCTGTCGTTTTAACTCCACTTTCATGGTTGTGGTTCTAGAACTAGAATTACTTGGAGTTAAAACATTTCACCTCCATCGCCGTCTTGTGGCATCACAAGCATCCGACAGATACATCTCCAGCAGTTTAAAATTGCGCTTAGCAATTCTGAAAGAGGTTATTGTTTCATCTTCCTGTCTCGGTCTGTTTGTAAATCGTAAACGATTTTCTAAACCTCCATTTGTTAAACCTGCAGCAGTTAAAATGCTGGTTCGAAAGACTAAAGGATGCTTCACGTGAATAAGCTTTGTTATTTCTCATCGCTAAACTCTAAAGGTCAATTGATATGTAAACAACGTCGCGAAACCAGCAGGAGTCGTGTTAGGCCTGTCAATACTTTGTACCTCATTGCGATATTTTTAGACAGTGCTCCGTCCTGTTTCGTGTAAAGATCATCTGCTACCACAGTACACGGCCCACACTAGCTTTATATGAAACTTAGGAATACAAATCCACATTCAAAGACACTCAAACTATTCCTATGAAAGTTTCATACAGTTATAGACAGACGCCGTATATACTCTAAAAGCAGAAAAATGACCTTCACAAAAAACACAACTGCTCTAGGATCAAGACAGCCACTCGCTCATTGGTCAAATAAGAAGAACCAATGAGAAGCGAGAATTTTCGATCCGCTCAACGGGTATATAAATGCCATTTTTAAATTTTTGCTCCGGAATGAAATCAGTTCAAACTGCCATTCCACTGAGACCACACCAAAGCAACAATTGAAAAGGTCTGCTTAACGACCGAAACTCGAGTCTTGTTAAAGAAACTAACCACTCAAATATGTCCGAGAAAATGCTTGACCAGAACGGCGAACTATTACCTGGCACATCAGGCCTAACGGACAGCGATAAAGAAATCTCCGCCGTTGAAGAAAGTTCACTGTTGGAATCCAGCGACGATGAGTTAGAAAGCGGCCAACGATCTCCAATCCGCAAGCGATCTCCAACCCGTAAACGTCGCGTAGAGGTCAACCACCAACAAGAGAACCCAAGCAAGAGAACCAGGTACGACAACAGTACCGAAGCCTTGGCAAAGAAAATCAGCAAATCTGAGGAATCAATCCGCAAATTGAAAGCCCACGCCGAGAAGAAAACGTGCCCTAAGTCCCTGAGATACAACGTCCGCGCAAACATTGTGCCTGACCACCAACAAGAGAACCCAAGCAAGAGAACCAGGTACGACAACAGTACCGAAGCCTTGGCAAAGAAAATCAGCAAATCTGAGGAATCAATCCGCAAATTGAAAGCCCACGCCGAGAAGAAAACGTGCCCTAAGTCCCTGAGATACAACGTCCGCGCAAACATTGTGCCTGACCAGGACTTTAGAACGACATCAACAGCATCCGAAAGGAAGCAGAGCAGAAATTCATCGGCGCACTAACACGTTTTCACTGCAGGAAAACAGAGCGATTGCAAAGCAAACTCAGGAAGACTGAGCAGAAGAAAAACCTTACCATGGCCAAGGGAAAGAAAACAAACAATGAGAAACTGATTAAAAATAAGCCTAAGCCGGCCAAAGGCACTAAGCCACACGAACAATGTGAGAAAGTTATCTCGCTAGCTAACACCTTGATTGATAAGATCAATAAACTTAATGAAATGAGGAAGACCTGTGAGAAAGACATGAATAAAGAAGTTAACCAGTATCCCTGTTGTTTTTCTGACTACAGAGAAAAAGGGAGGGAAACACAAAAGCGCAAAACGAGTAAAAAAACATAACGACAGAAAGAAAAAGAAGAGGAGAGATATAATTAACAAATCCGAAAATACTAATCGGAAATACATTAAAAATCTCTCGGATTGCAAAATGACTACTGGCCAAATCAATCTATTATCGAAGGGTTTAAAATTCATTCCTACCCCATTTATAGAAGACGAACGCGTTAAGCGACAACTTCTACAAGACTTCAAACAATTCGCGAGACGAATGCGCCTGAGATATATCTTTCACGGGCAAGATAAACCTATACATCCCTTCTATGTCAAATCAGACTGGGAACCGCCAGAACAATCATCAGCCGCTCTAGAAAATTTTCTAGAGGGAGTTAAAACAGAACTCGCAGAGATTAAATTATCCAAGCCCAAGCAAAATCTGCCACGAAACGAACGCAAAGCTATTAAAGAGTTGAAAACAAACTATGATATCAACATCAAAAAGGCAGACAAGGGCTCAACAACGGTCATATTGAACAAGAAAGATAAGATTCAAGAGGGCCAGATACAACTTAATGATAAGCAAAATTACCTACCTCTAGAAGGACCTATGGTCAAAGAGACATTCCACAAAGCTCAAAATCTTATAAATGAGCTACACAGCAATAACTACATTGACGATATGACCAGAAAATGGCTATCCCAAACGCCAAACCCACCGCGCATTCCAGTGTTTTACACGCTTACCAAAATTCACAAGCCGACGCCAGTCGGCAGACCAATAATATCGGGCTGTGATGGCCCAACAGAACGAATATCCTCATTTATAGACCATATCCTTCAGCCGATAGCACAATCGCAAGAATCGTATCTTAAAGATGCAAAAGATTTCATAAATTTTATAGAGAGGACAACAGTCCCCCCAAGCGTCACAATTGTCTCTATGGATGTGACAAGCCTGTACACCAACATACCTCAGGAAGAGGGAATTGAAACCGTATGCAAGGCATACGACAAATTCTACAAAAAAGATACTCCAATACCCACCCACATACTAAGAGAAATGATCAGACTTGTACTTCAGGAGAATTCCTTCCAATTTAATGGAAGCGACTACCTACAAACTCATGGAACCGCAATGGGCACTAAAATGGCTGTCGCCTTTGCAAATATTTTTATGTCCGCGGTTGAAAACAATATCATTAAAACGAGCAAAACCAAACCACTTGTGTGGAAAAGATATATTGACGATATATTTTCTCTGTGGGACGCCAAGAGAGAGGACATTAACCTCTTTATCTTGGAAGCTAACAGGCACCATCCTACAATTAAATTCACGGCTGACATATCACAGAAAGAAATAAACTTTCTAGACATGACAGTTTTTAAAGGCGAAAGATTTAATAAAGAATCCATCCTGGACATTCGCACCCACTTCAAAGCCACTGAGACTTTTCAGTACACGCACTTCTCCTCCTGTCTCGCCCCAGGCGTGGCAAAGGGCTTTATCAAAGGCGAAGCCCTAAGACTTCTCAGAACCAACTCTTCAAAACCACTCTTTGAAGAAAATATTAGTAACTTCAAATCGCGTCTACGCGAACGAGGTTACCCAAGCGACCTAGTCGAAAAGATACTCTCTGAAGTCAAATTTCCCGAGAGAAAATCAGCGCTCCAAGAAAAACAAAAAGTGCGAAAAAACATTTTGCCTTTTGTCACGCAATACAATCCATCAGTGCCGAACTTAAAGAAAATCATAATGAGCAAATGGCATCTCATTCAACAGCAGCCATTGCTGCGGGAGATTTTTAAGGAACCACCAATTATCTGTTATAAAAGAGGCAGATCTCTTAAGGATATACTCGTCAAGGCTAAACTCTAAAGGTCAATTGATATGTAAACAACGTCGCGAAACCAGCAGGAGTCGCGTTAGGCCTGTCAATACTTTGTACCTCCGTAAGTACATAAGCGGCAAACACTGACGTGTTTCAACAGAATGATTCTAAATCATTCCATGAGACTTCTGAGATCTTACCATAGGAGCAACTGATGAGGTTCACTGAAGAACCGAAACTCGAGTCTTGCTTGAGAAATAACACAGCTTATTCACGTGAAGCATCCTTTAGTCTTTCGAACCAGCATTTTAACTGCTGCAGGTTTAACAAATGGAGGTTTAGAAAATCGTTTACGATTTACAAACAGACCGAGACAGGAAGATGAAACAATAACCTCTTTCAGAATTGCTAAGCGCAATTAAACTGCTGGAGATGTATCTGTCGGATGCTAGTGATGCCACAAGACGGCGATGGAGGTGAAATGTTTTAACTCCAAGTAACTCTATTTCTAGAACCACCACCATGAAAGTGGAGTTAAAACGACAGCGCAAGAAGCCGCAGCTTCCACATGATCAAAGGAGACTGTAATAGTCTCGGAATAACTTGGATCCTTTAGACACTCTATACCTCATCCGTGATAAAGAAAGTTACATGTCTTGCACATAACCGCAAGCAGACATTTAATCACGGATTTAGAAACTTGGGATCCTTTCAGAAAACATCACTCTGTAAAGCGGCTTTAAAGAATCTTGCAATTAATCTGAGCCCAAAAAGCTAACTAATTGCCGAAGAGCTAGCAAAACAACGGCACAGAGACTTAAAACGGCTCTAAGAACGTAACATAAAACCCTCCAAACAGTTTATATCACAGCTTGAGTACTCTCTTGATCAATAGGTCAACCACTTGCCGGCACAATTGTGTCGCCTTTAGATCACCTTGATCAGAGGGACAAGGCTGTTGCGAATGTACTAAGAAGGCTAGAGTGACTTAGAAGCCTATTTTGAAGGCTAGAATAACTTAAGCAACTAGCGGGAGTCGTGTTTGGCCTGTCATTTCCATACTATCTCTAGTACGTGGCATGACACGCTCGATCAAAATAGTTGCGTGGCCCGTGCATCAGAGATGGGAAGTTTCAGACGAAGATCAACGAAGAAGGAGAAATAATTAGTTACATTGGAGAAAGGGGAAGTCGCTAGCTCTAAAAATTTACGATACCTTCGATAAGTCCGCCGTGAAAAATTCCCTGTGAGTGTTTGTTTTCTTGCGGCCACGTTATAGTTTGCGATTTCCTCGACTTCGTTTATTTATTATTTATTTAATTTTTCTGAAGCTCTCCTCAAAAATGTTCCCGTTGAACGGGCCACGCTACTACGGCGTTCGATGAGGAAAACAACTTCGTGTAAGAAGACACGAGAGTCGCCCGGCTGTTCCTCTTCGCTGATTGGCCAGAATCAGAAGGCGGGATTTCAAACGCTTCTGGAACTCGTTCGGTAAGAGTAAGTGCCCAGGGGCTCTCCCGCTCTTTAGCTTGTTGTAAACTTTCGCCCATGAAAATCCCGTCGTCCCGACTAGCTGCCCCTGGGTCTCCGAGGATGGATTTTCGAGCAAGCTGAAACAAAATGTGAAATAAAAAAGGGAGTTTGTACGTTCGTCATATAAAGAGATAAAAAAGCCTCCAGCTACTGGAAAAGTGAAAGATAAAATAAAAGCAGAAACGAAGTTTAATTAAAGCCGTGTCTACGTTATTCCAGATATCTCTTGTGCCGGCCGAAGATCATATCGGTAAGGCCTTTTGTTCATATATCAAACGCTTACTTTTGGCAAGATTTTGTGCCGGAACGATGCTTGATCTCGAAAGTGAATCGTCATTGTATCGGATAGGTGTTTGTGCCATTCGCCACCGAATGGTGTGTAAATAGGAACTCAACGCGAAGCGGAAGTCAATTACTCCGCTGTACGTTCCAGTTCCAAGTCATTTCTGTTCACAGCGAGTCCCAGAATTTTTCGTGTCGGCATGATAAGCCATCCGGTATGGTGTAGCCTCAGTCCTCAGACTCCTGAAGTAAGTGCTGGTTTTTGTGATATTTAAAGTGGAAGACTTACCAACCGCCAAAAGACTGTGATCCACTTTTACCTAATGTTTCAGCAATGTGAGAGGCGCAGTGAGAGGTTTTGATAAACCTACTTGTTCAATAATATTAATAATAATAATAATAATAATAATATTAATAATAATAATAATAATAATAATAATAATAATAATAATAATAATAATAATAAGATTAAAAAAAGGAACATAGACTGGATAAAAACTGATCTGATTCATATAATCAGGGATTAATCTAGGACTATTATTTTCTTCCTTGACTCTTGCTTGTATTAGAACCAATCAAAATAGACGATACTACTTTTACTGGAGTGAAAAACTCTCCATCTTGTGAACTTACCAGCTGATATGACTAACGATTCTCACACTCGACCAGCGCGCTTTCTTCTCGACTTAGAGCCACTGATTTATGCAGCAATTCCAAAAAAGCTTCTGGAGCTAAAAGAACGGCAATGGGACAAGTATCGACAGAGAAGCTCAAGCAAAAACCATCCCGTTATCTAACCAACCTTTTCGGTGTTAGTGTGCGTTCTCTCCTCTGTCGTTTTTCTCAGTTCTCGTTTCTAAAGTTTCGTTGGAAAAACGTCTTACTTCACTCGAGCTCTTAATGCGATTGCAGACGAACTTAAGGCTCTCAAGGCCGAACGGCTTGTTCACCAATTTGAAAAGAAAAGGTTTGGGAACAACGGGCGCTAAAAAGACGTGAGAGAGCAGGCCCGTAACCAGAGGAGGTGCACGGGGTGCGTTCGCACCCCCCCCCCCCCCACAGGCCCCAAAGGTCCACATTTTGAAACTCAATGTACAAGCTAAAGAGTACAGTCGGTTAAACTGAAGGATACTAGTAAATCTTTAAAACATAACAGTGACAAAACCAAACAGTGGAAATAGCTGCAGTAATGTATTCATTTGCAAACTAAAACCAGCATCCCTCTAATAGCCCCAGCCACTCAAACATTTCAATAAGCGCAAAGGTGTTCGAGCTTATTAAAATGGATAATGAAATTAACCTGCTGCACGCTTTACACGGGTGTTTAGACGAGCGAGCCATTGACAAGGGATCGATCTCACGATTTTTGTCAGACGCGTCTGCTAACGCGTCGGGCAATATTCTCTATTTGTACGAGCGCATGAACGCCCGAAGATGCAAAAATTATTTTTTTGTGTAATACCTTATGGGTAGGAGAGAACAGGAAAATAGAAAGAGGAACGCTTCAGCTAAATCTTGCCAGTCTCTCGATACGTGGGTCAGTAAAGAGCCCCATCAAGAGACATCAGACACTGACAATGACAGTGCAGTCTGCGACGACAACCAGCCGGAGGCAACGACTTCAGATCTATCTCAGTTAACTACAGTTTTACAGCGAGATATAGAAGGTAAATCACGCTTATTTTCGCGATGCACACCAGTCTTGATCCCAGTATTATGCTCTGAGATTAACTCGCTGTTCCTCAATATGAAACAAAATTACATTGCTTAACAAAGAGCCGGTAAGGGAACACAGAGAAACAATTCGGAGGGGGACTAGGGGGAGGGTTAATCCAAAGCAGCACCTTCTGGAAATCCACAGGCATCCCAAACCATCAAAATAGACGTTTTCGAGTCACAAAGAGGGAAAATACATTTTATGTTTCTACTGGTCTCTTATCGTCATTTCCTGATGTCAATATTCTGTGAGAAGCCGATGTGTGCTTTCTTAACAATTGTGCACTGTTAATAAAATTGTAGTGACTGCGCAAGCTCCAGTACCTGAAAATACTGATGGCAATCTAACGCGGCATCACTTAGAACCAGTGAAGCAACAAGAAATTATTAATGGCATAGGGAAGATTTCGACGACCTCTGAGGAATTTGGTTCTTCCACAAATAAGCTGCCAGTTGGTCAGAAATATCACTTGATAAAAAGTCATTTTGTGCCATCGAGTAACTACAAGTTTCCAACGCGATTTCTTCATCAGTGCCGAGGAGGGTTTCAGTCACGACACTTCAGTGAGTACCCATGGATGGCCCTTCAGTAGATAGAGTATTCTGTAAACATTGTGCTTTGATGATACCTATGCATTTCAGGAGAGATAAGGGCGCTTTTGTTAACAAGCCTTTCATAAACTGGCGTAAGCTTCAAGAAAAGGCAAAAAGACATGAGCAAATGAAGTACCATCACGACGCAATGATCGCCACCGAATCCTTCCTTAATTCTGTTGAAAACCCAGAGCAAAACGTGAACAACCGATTAAATGACGAGAAGAGGAAGAATATTATCGGAAATAGGCACATGGTTAAATGTGTTTCAGAAGCAATCCTTTTCTGTGGTCGGCAATGCATTGCCCTGCGTGGAGATACTCAAGTCTTGAACAGTGAGAGTCGTGGGAATACAGGCAACTTAATAGCGGCTCTGCAGATGATAGCTAACCACAACGGCATTTGCATAGGCCAAGAAAGGCTGTCGTCCCTAGCACAAATGCACATCCATTATCAAGTTAAAATTGATTTGGATGAGGTGGTTAATCTGTTTTCTACCAAACACCCACGGAGGCTGGAGCTCGGGACAATCCTGAAGGATTAGTCCGGCAGTATTTTTATGTATCATTTTACATCGTAAATTAGTCGTTTGTAACTTATAATTCAAACAATTTGATTCGAAAAATGTAATATTCGGTTCCTACCGTGTACTTTGCCGTTACAATTTCTCATGTATTGCTAATTTCCTAAATAAACGGATCAGACGATAAAAAATACTTTTCGGTAGTTTGGTCCACTTTAGCCTCGTTAGCATCCCCCCCCCCCCCAAATAAAATCCTGGTTACCGGCCTGGGGCCCGTTTCTCGAAAGTCCCGATAACTTTTCGGGGCCGAAGCTACATTTCAAATCAGAATCTATGAAACGTTGGCGTAGGTTTTAGCCCGCGTATCAGTCCGACTTGTTCTATCAACATAGAATTTTACTGCTCAGCTTTCAAAACCATCGAAATTTGAGTCTTTCATTCAAACATCGCGCACATGAAATGGCTTTCCGGGCCCGAAAAGTTATCGGGACTTTCAAGAAACGGGCTCCCTGGAGAGGACTTCGAAATGGGAGTTAAACTGTTTTTCAATGGCTCAGCCATAGAGTTTGGGTTTTTGAACGAGAGGCAACGGCCAACCTGCCATCTCGTTTGCAAGGTCTGACAAGAAGAGTGGGTGGGTTGAAAAGTAACAGAACGAAATCGACAGCCAGTTTTCATAAGCACGCAAGTGAAACCATTATAGCATGAAAATATCGGTAGAAATACATGCAGTTGGAAAATGCGTCCGTTTTGAGCTATGGCTATAGTTAGAACTGAAATGGCGTGCTTGTTTTATGTGAAGCAATTTCTGGGTGTTACAAAAAATGAAGTATGGTCTAAATGTGGATTATATTTTATAGGGCATTGGCTAACCTCTCTAAATTTTTGGAAATGAATACTCCTCGAGGTATATGAGTAGGAAATCAACTGATTAGTAAACAAACTTCGTTGTTTTACATTATTTTTAAAAATAGAATTTATAGTTTGTCGAAAGAAAAATTTGTTTCTTTTTCTTTTTCACTATTTTCTTTCTTTCATTTCTTTCTACTTCTTTTTGTTCAATTTGTTCTTTGTTGAATAAGCAAATGATAAGATAGTTTGTAATTTTTAAAATTTACATGCCAACGTAACTAGCAATTTATAACATATAACATGGAAGGCGCCTGGAAGACAGGAAGTCACTTTAAATGATGATTTACAGGATTCTTTCTCTCTTTCATTGTTTACACCTGTTTTAAAAACTTCTGTAAAGACATGTAACCTTACATGTAAATAGTAGAGAGGTGTCCGAGTCTAAGCCCTTTACCAAAATGATACGTTAACAACAACTGTCAAGTAGAGCGCAGTTTTTTTGGACTATTTTAGCTAACCTTTATTTATCTAGGTATAATGGAGCAAAAGAAAACACAGAGCCTCGAGGAAAAAAGGGAAACCAGGGACGTAGCTACCTGTACTGCCAGTACGCACGTGCGTACCCGATAAAATCAGTTAAAATAAAAAAAAAAGATAGAAAAGATAGAAAAAAACAATGCAAAGGAAAAAACAGAAGGGAAACAAGCGATAGAAAAAAGTGCAATTGCCTATGTTACTCTACTTACTGCTTTGAAATACGTATTTTTCAAAACTGACAAAATGGAAGGTTGATCTCCAATGATGTTATTACCCGCGATATCTGAAAAACACGGTACACGGTCAGTACGACCAAGAGAGGTGATTACCTCACCATACTGAAATTTAATCAAATCGCTCGCATGGAAACGATTTGGGAGGCAGGGTAGGGTAGATGTATTCGATTTGGAAAACTGTGCGTACCTCTGGAAAGTTTCTATCTACACCCCTGGAAACATGAAGCATGCACTGTTAGGGGGGAATTACAACTACTGGGGACGAGCAATTGTTCTGGGGTTGCTAGACAACTGTTGTATGCACAGGTGAAAAGAGACTGGATCCAAATGCACTGACAGCCCTTCCACTTTCAATTACAACAGCGCTGGAAACCTAAACAGGACAAAATTATCTTAATCGTTTTAAAGGGACTATGTCAAATATTTTTAGTACTACGGTTCTTAACAGCGATTGTGCTATCCGCATTAAATATCATTTTGACGATGAAATCTAAAAGAAATATCTACGTCAAGTCTTACACACAAAAAAAACAACAACAAAAAAACAACGAAAATTCACCATGACCACGTTTTGAAATCAAAGGAAATCCAAAAACCGGTTCAGTTTTGTTTAAAAATTTACTCTATTTTTTTATTGATAAGAATCTGCTCGATGGCCAGGATTGAAATAAATATAAACCTTTAAAAAAATTCTAGTTCTTTTGTGTCTTGTTTGTTTTTTCCTCCCTTTGCGAAAACCACTTTTTAAAACTTCCTCCGTGTGCAACCAAAGGTACTTCATTTTACTTTGAACACAGCTTTGATACGAAAACGTAAGATTCCCTAGGACGTACGCCCGTGAAAAGAAAGTGATTTTAGAGACTATGCAAGACTATCCAAGAACAAACAGTTCCATATGAATGTGCTGGCTGGTGGCTTTCATTGGAGAGGTCATACTTGCGGATACTGAAATATTAGCGCCATTGATCGGGGGTTTTCAAGTTTTCCTCTTTGAGGAAACGTTTCATCAGCTAACGCTGCATGCACCCCCTAGGCAAGAGTAGCACACGAATACAGCGTATTATCATCGTTCCTAGCCCCGTGAAAAAAAGTGATTTAAAACCCATCCAAGAACGAACAGTACAATACGAATGTACTGGTCGGTGGCTCTCATTCAGTGAGCAGTCATATTTGCACATCTGGCCAAATGAAGCCCTAAAGAAGAGCTGTGGATACTGAGCCCCAATCTTTACTTTTTGGAGCCCTGCATTTTTTAGCCCCGGAGCCCTGGAGCCATAAACCACTTTGGGGCTAGAGCCGCATCTCATCGTAACCCCGTCAAAACAACACGAAACCATCAGAAGCATTACTGCTCCCTCCTGGGTGATTGATAGTCCATCGCTGATTTACTTTTCTGCGTTTTGTTAGTATTTGCTAATGGTTCTCCAGCATCCATGTATACACCTGGGAAGAAAAAGGATAAGGTGAAGTAAAGTTTCTTGGCTTAGGAAAATCACACGACATGATGCAGAGATCAGCCTTGGACCGAACTACCCACTAAAAGGTAGTCCCTCAATATATTTGCCATCCAACGCCTAACGGACGTCATGACAGGCATTTTTCTTTGCGAAATGGTCTTTAATGTTGCCCTGTCAGACTAACCCTTTACATTAATATTTATGATTGAGCTCTTAATAGATTTTCCTCTTGAAAGCGCATTTTTATCACCATAACACAGTGTGATATAATAACAATAACACTTGGAGAAATTTACAATGATTAGCTTAGTATGAACTCTGAAAAAATCCTTATCTGCTTGGTAATAAGCTTTGTCGTAGTATTTGACTTGAACGCGAACTTTTGCTTGATACAGAAAGTGAACTAAAAGTATTTTTTTTTACATTTAATTTTGCTGCTCTATCACCTGGTAACATAAACTGTGGACTATTTTTGATTCTTAACAGATATGACTTTGATTCTATAGATTTACGTCGGATTAAATAATGTCCAGATTGAAATCAATGCAGGGCCTAGGGTCAGACCGTATTTTCCGTACAACTCACTTTAAAGCTAACTGCGATCTTGAATTTAATTTCACCGCAAGTAATGTCTGCCGTGCTCATTGCAGAGGAAATCTTGATATTTTGAAAGAAAGGATGTGCATGAGCCGATCACAGGCTAGAATGTGCTTCCCAGTTCAGTAAATGGAAAGATTAATTACGTTACTTTTCGTGTCCTTTGTCAACTTTTCTCAAAAACAAACTTTCAAATTAAATTGTAAACCAAATATCCGTTTAGTCTTACAAACGCAACAACTTGGGAAAACAAACCCAGATTTTTGCGCACAATTTTACTAAAAATGTTTGAGCACGATATTACGATTTTACTACAGATTTTTGAGTGTGATTTAATTTTAGTACAAATTTAACAGATTTAACGATCAAAATCTCATTTCTTTTGAGCCAACATAATTCAAATTATATATTTTGCAGTCTACTTCATTTTATTCAATTTTAACAACAAATAAAAATAGGAATGCCTCAATATAAAAGAAACCATTTTCTAACAGTTTTATCGAAAAACATAAACGCAGTTTTTGTCAAAATCGGCCACAAACAAATATCCACTGCTAGACGTCGCATTATAAGTAAGCCCGTTACCGTCGAAAAATTGTCCTTCTACCTTGGTGACAAACTTCCCGTCTAGTGTTAAAAGTTGTAGTCTTTTGTTTCCTGGATCACACACAATTAGAAGGTTAGACTTATCAATAGCGAGTCCAATAGGTCCATTTAACTGTCCGTCACCGGATCCCCAGCTGCCTATATCATACAGATACACTCCTGTGTTGTTAAATACCTTGACACAACCAGCAAAAGCATAAGAAACAAAGAATTTGTCCTGATGATAAACAGCGCACCACGGGTCTGAATAACAACCTGGAGCACTGAAGGACAGTAGCAAATCTTTCCCGTCTGGGGACAGAACTTTGACATTCTTGTCTTCCCAGGCACATGTGATTATACGACCATCACTTCCAACAGATAGGTGAAAAGCTTTCTTTAGGTGTGAATGATTGATGTGCCTAATGAGCTGACCACCTTCAGTAAACAGAGAAAGGTTATTATCATCGTCAGGGCTACAAGCTAGGACGTCACCAGCCACGGTAAAAGCCAAGGAAGAAGGCCCACTGTTGAGGACAATCTCTCTCAGGAAATTCCCATCAGAGCTAAACATCTGAATTCTCTTATTATTGTAGTCAGCCACGGCAATCGTCTCAGTTTTTTCACTCACCGCGATATCCCAAGGCCCGTCAAACTCTCCTTGTCCTTTACCAGTTGATCCAAATTGAAACGCAAGTTGATACTGAGGCAAAACCTGCACAACCCAGGGACTACCAGTCAGCGGCTGTCCATTAACTTGGATCTCCACTCTATGTTGTCCATCACTCTGTGGTGTGTATGTTACTGTGTATTTGCCGTTGTTGATGTCTTTAATTTCTGTTTTTAATTGATCACCTCGTGGAGTTAAAATGTCGACTTTTATTTCATCATCTTCGTGATAACACTGCAAACCATCTGAATCTCTGGTTACAATCGTCAAATTTGTTTCTGTATGTTGTTTCGCGGCTTTCTCACCTTGGCCTACAGCGGACGCCATAGAAGGATCGGTATTACTCACTACTACTCGATCAAAAATATTCAGCTTATTTTCCACTATGTAATGCACATGAGGCGGTTTATAAATTTTAGGTTTCCTTGTATTCAGCAGTTCTTCACAGCGTCCTATTATGGCTTGATTTGCTTGTAGAATTTCAGCGCTGATGTTTCGTTCTAAGACGCCTTCCCCTCGTTCAACGCAACTTTTCAGTTGAGTGACAACCAACTCGAAGTCGTCTAGTCGTGTCGCGTGATGTTTTTGTTGTGCTTCATAAATTTCATGCAACCTGGCTTTCATTGTCCTCTCATGTTCCCGCAAATCACGAATTAATTCTTCCACAGCGTCTGTCATCTTCTTTTCAGCGAACAAAATTTCGTGTTTGTTTTTGGCCATTAAGTCAATTTCTTCCTGTATTTGATTCTCACAAATAACCGTTTCCGCTTTCACTTTCGCCATAGCGTCCGCCATTTGCATCTTCTGTATTTGAGCGGCTTTCTGTGTGTCCATCATGGTGTGTCGATTATGACTCACTACACTGCACTTGTGGCAAATAGGAACTTTACATTCTTCACAATAAAATTCCAGGGGTTGATTTTCGTGATATTGCTGTGAACACATCACGGGTCTGTTGATCAACTCCTCGACATCTTGCGCTTGCAATTTGTCGATCAAAACATTGCGATGACCTCTTGTAGCCTTCAAGCGTTGATGAGCGTCAAAACAAGATTTGCAGAGAAAGTTCTGGCACACGAAACAGTAACATGTTGCGGTGTTGTCCTCGTCACAACTGCTGCATTTCTGTGCCTGTGTACTGCCATCTCTCAGCGCAAGAACATCCACGAGTCGATTGAGATGAAAAGATGTGGGCAAGTTGTTGAATGTGTCTCCTTCGGGGATTTGGAAGGACGTCTGGCAAACCGGGCATTTGATTGTTGTTTCTAGTTGTCTTCTTGCGAAGCCTGCCAGTTTGTCGAGACACACCAGGCAGAACGAGTGAAGACATGGCAAAGTTTTGGGATTTTTCACTGTTTCTAAACAAAGTGGACACTCTGCCTCTTTCTTAAGATTCTTGAAAAGCTGTTGAACATCCATGATCAAAATAAGTGTCGTTTAAGTCTGGGTGAGGCGACTGATTGTGCGTGACTAGATGGGAGTTGATATCTCGCCAAAGATGGAGTCATTTATTGGGAGTGTGACGTGGGGGCGACCCTAAAACGCGGAATGGCGGAAAATCATCCCATATCCTAAAACGCGGAACCGCGGAAAATCACCCATAATCCTGGAAGGCAGAACCGCGGAAAATCACCCATAATGCTAAAACGCGGAACGGCGGAAAATCACCCATAATCCTAAAACGAGGAACGTTAAAATTGGAGCAGGGTAATAAATCCCTGAAAGTAACGACCCTCCGGGTCAAATCAACTCTCTTAATTAGTTTTGCAATATAACACACAAGGGGTGGGGAATGGTAAATTAAATGACTCACCCGATGTCGGGCGAAAAGTTTTCAACTCCGACGAAACGGAAAGAAACACACTAAAACGTCTAAAACGAGACTTCGTGACCCATCAAAAATACTTTTTTCCCTTGGATATCGTATGACAATTCTTCGATACCCGTCCTTACAGTACCATTCAGCACCCCTTATTTCAGTCTCATTTCTATTAGCTTATCGGTATAGGGAATGTCGATAACAAAGGTAATCCTGTTCAGTATGAATTTTATGATTTTGTTATGATTTATTATTGTAATTTGGACTTTGTTTTAGTAGACGAGGTAAGTCACGGCTTATGGAACTGTATAAAAATATCAAAATATATTTTTGATTTCAGTATAAGAATAATATATCTTGATTAATGAATTGACTGATAAACGATTGAGCGACCACAGAAAAAGCAGTAAAACCGTGGAAACTGAATTAAGTCCAAATTATCGTTTTCATTACTTTATTTTTGACTCTGTGACTTTGAGATTATCTACCACGAAAATGGTGACCCCTTAAACATGAGTAGTTACCGAGTAACCAATGTTTATGATAAAAAATTGAATAAAAGAGAATCAGGAAGAGAAGGGCAAGATCTGCAGATGTCTTCTGTTGTGTTTTACGGTAGTAAACTGCTGAAGGCGGCGGTGAGGTGTGGGAACATGAAGCTAGTTACAATTCGCAATGTACAGGTGAGAGTCGCGGGACACCTTGCAGCTGAACATGGTCTGGTATAGGCCAAGGGTTTCAGGGTCCAAGCGGCATACCCCCACTCTAAAATTTATAGAGTACTCCCGCCGGGCTTCTTCACACAAAATTTAGGAAATTTAATATCTGAGGCATTCGAAGGTGTTCCGACTAAAACATGAGTATCAAAGAAGAGAGATAATTATGGAAATTAATTGCACACTTTTGAAAAGAGAGAAGAACGTGTATGTTCATAGCATGCAATGCATTGTAATTTTGAGCCAAATGATTGACTTGTAGCCTGCATAACAGGCGTTATTTTAATAATTGAGAGCGAGAGACGAGTGTTCACGCCATTAACGCCATTTGGCTTAGCGTGACTGTAAATCTTCACGATGAATCTCGCGAAAACGAATCAGTGCTATCTATTTTTGTTTTCCGCGTTTTAGGATTATGGGTGATTTTCCACCGTTCCGCGTTTTAGGATTATGGGTGATTTACCGCCATTCCTCGTTTTAGGATTATGGGTGATTTTCCGCGGTTCCGCGTGATTTTCCGCCGTACTGCCATTCCGTCATTCCGCCATTCCTCGTTTTACGGTCGCCCCCAAAGATGGAGTCATTGGAGTGTGAAGTGGAGTGCATCCATGCGAAGCCTTGTCCCCCGGTTATCCATGTGGAGTGCAAGCAAGGGCGAAGTTCGAAAAAGGTTAAAAATCAGCATCTTGTGATCTCGTTGGCATAAAATTGCAGAAACTTAAACGCTGTCTAGCAAACATTCAGACAGCATTTATAATGCGTTCCCAGACAATTTAAGCAGTACGCAAAAAGTTAGTCTAATACAGCACTTACTTAGCCCAAGGGAGACAAAGATAATATGATTACAGTCAGAAATACAGTTATTATTTCAATCATATTCTCGTTCTCATATATCAAGCATTACTTAGGTAAATTGCGCTTTCCAGCAATGTCTAGATTTTCTGTCTAACATAATGCGCCGATCACTTCGAAAGTTCAACATCCCCCCCGGGCAACGCCCCGGGCATTTGAACTTTTGAAGATTGGCTTATTCAAATTCCCTCCCCTCGGGGCAAAAAAGCCGTTCAAATGCCCCACCAATTACTACTAAAATACCTCTCCTCAAAGACAAATTTCGTCTTCAAACAAACACTTAACACGCTTTTCAAGGAGTATGCCGTAATGACACCTTCAAACTTCTTTTAAAGACCCTTTTGAAAGAGTTATTCACTGACAAAGGAGCTTTTGTTCTTGTAAATCCGTCAAACCCTGCAAAAACCAAAAAACTCACAGGTGTATTACGTCAGAAAAAGAGATAAATCCGGTTAAAATTCCCCACCCTTCAAACGCAACGTTCAAATTCCCCCCTCCCCAGGCACGATGCACAGTCCAATGCCCGGGGCATCCCGTGTAAAACGTGGTCACGATAAATCATGATTTAATATTTTAAAGAACAACACAACACTTTTAAGTTTCAAAGACATGTTTCGGCATCCCTGATGCCATCCTGAGTTGAAAAAAAAAGTTACAACAAAGCTATTTATATGCAATAGTGATTAGAATTGTAAATGAAAATGTATAAGCAAGAGTGACAAGAAAAAAGCGTGATTATGTGAAATCTAAACAAACAGTTTTAAATCAACATGTTTAACCTGTTGATTTAAAGTGGGCTTTTCCCAGTGGATATGTAAGGATTCTTTGATCTTTAGTTGAAAGCTTGTAGTGGCGCAGTCTAAAATGCTGAAGTAGTTGGTCGAACACAAATCGCTGCAACTTTCAGATTGTTGCAAGTGTTTGTACACGTGAGAGGCCCTATCCGTAGCTAAATGCTCACGTACGCCTGTTGAAAAGTGACGGGTGGTTTCACCGACGTAACAAGCGTTACAGCCTGCACATGAAAATTTGTAAACAACACTCGAACGGATATTGCTTGGGATAGGGTCCTTCGCGCTAAACAAGTTTCCGATTTTTAAAAAAGAGAAAATTAACTTTATATCAATGTTATCACAGTAGCGTTTTATCAGGTGGCGAATGCGTTTCTGAGTGACGCCAGAATAATGGCCTATATAAGGTAACTTGAAATAAAAAGTTGAGACCTTGTCAGGAACACAACCCACAGAGCAAACTTCGCTTTCGACCCTGGTTACATATTGATTAATAACCCTTTCAATAAGATGGGTAGGGAAAAGGTTCTTCTTGAGAATTTGAGTGAGGTACTTGATGTCTTTGTGAAAACCAGCCCAGGTGCTATTGATTTTGTAGGTTCTGTTAACAAGTGTTAAGAAGAAGTGCTATCGCTAAACGATCAAAAGAACATCGGAAACTTGTCCTAATTAACGTCTACAATCGAGAGCGCACTGACCAGTCTAGATTTCTACATCCTCAAACGGACTTTGTAACACAACTTTGCAAAGCGGCAAATCGTGTTATCAAGACTCATCAGAAGAAACTCGAAAACCTTACGCGTAATGCAGTTCTCCCGTTCACATCTGATGAAAGTGTCACCAACATTTCCTCTCACAGTTTAACAGGGGCACCCAACGGTTCGTTTCGGGAAATATCTGTTCGGAAGGCCTAAAATCGCCTGAGATTTTCGGAGTTATCTCCAGTGAAAGCTAGCGATTTCTTTGGCGAAACATCGCATCAGACTTTCGTAACAAGAAAACATGTTAGTTCTTATTGTTTTCGGAAAATGAAATATGTCGTTTAGATTGTAAAATAAGGCCAGCTAGCATTTTAGGAAAGCCATCACCAGCTCGGAAATTCGGTGGATGGGATTCTGTTTCTTAAAATTTTCTGCTGCCTAAAGTTTCAGCTAAAAACGCCGAACAGATCAATCTTTATTAGCCTACACAAATATGCCTTGAAAAAGCTCTGAAAGAATTTAAGAAAGCGGAAAATAATACTTCAAGTATTTGCTAAAATTTTCTCGTTGGGTGCCCTTGAGTTTAACGCCGGAGCAGCTCAACATCCTCAAATTTGGATTAACATACTCCATTCGCCCACCTAAAGTAAACACCTCCGATGTCCACACGTGTTTTGAACTGATTCACCACACTATGGCTAAGAACCTTAAGGACACGAAACTTGAAGGTAAACTTGCTGCAGACCTTTCACATTTGGCTCATTGTTATGTTTCGTCATACCGACCATCAGCCGCTGATCTCAAGAAACACAAAGTCCTAAAAGAATTAAGGAAGAACAGGAACCTCGTCATCTTGAAACCTGACAAAGGCAACGGAGTCGTGGTATTAGATCGATTGGACTATGACAATGGTATCTCAGTTAAAAATCATCAGTGACACTTCCAAATTCCGACCCATCAAGGACGACCCTACCCTACTCAGAGAAGGCAGACTACAACGACTTCTTAGGAAGTTAAAGAATAGTGGCCACCTGGGCAACGACGTCTACAACAACATCTGTCCCAAGGTTCCCAGCCTGCCAGAATCTATGGCCTCCCGAAGATGCACAAGGAACGTGAACCTGGTTCCATCCGTTTCGTCCGATTGTATCTTCAATTGGAACATATAATTATAATCTGTCTAAATATTTATGCGGGCTTTTAACGCCTCACATCCCATCTGAACATTGTGCTATGGATACTTTTTCATTTGTTCGTGATATTCAGGATGTACCTATGTATGGTAAATTTTTGGTTTCATTTGACGTAGAAAGTCTTTTTACAAACATACCTCTGGAGGAGTGCATTGGCCTGGCGGTTAAGTATATCCTCGAGGGAAACCCTGATATCAAACTAAGTGACACTGAGCTCAGGGATCTCTTTTCTGTGGCAACCGTACAAACGCATTTTCTATTTAATGGTTCCTTCTATGACCAGATCGATGGTGTGTCCATGGGCTCCCCCTAGCCCCTGTCCTCGCAAATCTCTTTATGGGACACCATGAAAAGTCCTGGTTAGAAAACTTTGATGCCTCTGAAATTCTGTTTTATAGTCGATACGTCGATGACACGTTTTGTTTGTTTCACTCTCAGAATGACGCCTTATTATTTTTTCATTATATAAATTCCAGACACCCCAACATTAGGTTCACCATGGAGAAAGAAGCGGATCACAGAATACCTTTTTGAGATGTCCTTATCGACAACAACTGTTCTCACGCCCCTATCACTAGTGTTTATCGTAAGAAAATCTTAACTGGCCTCCTCACCAATTATTTCAGTTTCACTTCATATTCCTACAAACTTGGTCTCATCAGGACACTTGCTGACAAACCCTACAAAATCAATAGCACCTGGGCTGGTTTTCACAAAGACATCAAGTACCTCACTCAAATTCTCAAGAAGAACCTTTTCCCTATCCATCTTATTGAAAGGGTTATTAATCAATATGTAACCAGGGTCGAAAGCGAAGTTTGCTCTGTGGGTTGTGTTCCTGACAAGGTCTCAACTTTTTATTTCAAGTTACCTTATATAGGCCATTATTCTGGCGCCACTCAGAAACGCATTCGCCACCTGATAAAACGCTACTGTAATAACATTGATATTAAGTTAATTTTCTCTTCTTTAAAAATCGGAAACTTGTTTAGCGCGAAGGACCCTATCCCAAGCAATATCCGTTCGAGTTTTGTTTACAAATTTTCATGTGCAGGCTGTAACGCTTGTTACGTCGGTGAAACCACCCGTCACTTTTCAACAGGCGTACGTGAGCATTTAGCTACGGATAGGGCCTCTCACGTGTACAAACACTTGCAATAATCTGAAAGTTGCCGCGATTTGTGTTCGACCAACTGTTTCAGTATTTTAGACTGCGCCACTACAAGCTTTCAACTAAAGATCAAAGAATCCTTACATATCCACTGGGAAAAGCCCACTTTAAATCAACAGGTTAAACATGTTAATTTAAAATTGTTTGTTTAGATTTCACATAATCACGCTTTTTTCTTGTCACTCTTGCTTATACATTTTCATTTACAATTCTAATCACTATTGCATATAAATAGCTTTGTTGTAACTTTTTCCTTCAACTGAGGATGGCATCAGGGATGCCGAAACATGTCTTTGAAACTTAAAAGTGTTGTGTTGTTCTTTAAAATATTAACTTGTTTCCTGCTACCAAGACCTTTTGGCAAATCATGATTTGTCATGACAATTGCCCGGGGGGGGGGGGGGGGATGTTGAAGTTTCGAATTGATCGGCGCATAATTGCACGCTGTCAGTACACTAGTAAATGTTAAGCTCATAAATTGTACTTCTGATGGGGATAGAACGCACGGCTATAACGACTTCGGCATTGCGATAACGATATTCCTGATATTTGTTCTATAATGGTACTGATGTTCTCTTATTTTCTAGGTAATTGCTTAACTTGTCAGGAAACTTGAGACAGTTACACGTGTGAAGTCGTTACAATTTGACAATTCAACATTCTGTTCTTCTTATCGAAAATTTTTTCAGTTACTACACTTTCCAAATTCCTCCTTACCGTATATATTAATAGCTTCTGCTACAGGTTTTCCCCATGAATTCTCTTGTTAAAGATTTTCCTGCAAATACTAGTAACTGTTTTTTACTTAGATACAAAAGGCTGTTGATTAACTTATCCCAATAGTGGTACTCAGCGGTACTTATCCCAATCGGTACTGAGAATGAATTAAATGTTCACTAACAATTTTTCATAGTCTTAAAACTGATGGAACATATTTAAATTGCGCTGTAAATGGTTCAGTTTCTTGTACTGGAAGAGGTAACAACATGCCCAGGCGCATTCTTCTGCGACAGTGTTGAAGAAAATGCCGCTATTGAAGTTGAACACCTTCACTTTATCACCTCATCTATATAAATTTTTCTTTTCAAATAAAAAGTCCATTTTGTATGTTGTTTCTAGTCATGTTATCTGTTCTTTATTGAGTGATTCTTTAGATGCAGGATGCAACCAATGACGTAAGCAAAGATCACTTTCTTTTCGCGTGTTACACAGGCTTACCATCCTCTTTTTACAATAGTGTGGTCTGACTGTGCCTTCAAGCGCATCAACATTAACTTTGAGCTGCCGTAGATTTGCAATTAATCTGTGAACAAGCTCCTTACTCGGCTAGTGGAGGCCGGGGATACGGGGAGGGAACCCAGGAGAGAATGGGCCGGGAAGCAGTAGAAGTAGGGAAAAAATTACAAAACATTGGGCGGACTGGGGAGAGAGATCAAGAGGGGATAGAGGAAGAATTTTTCTTCTCCCCCTCCCCTCCCCTTCCCCCTCCATTCGTTCTCCGGCGTTTCTTTTTGCCCTATTTGCCAAAAGAGCTAGAAGGCCTGTTCGTAAGTTATTTCAAATGAGGATAGACTGTACTGGTATAAAAGCTTTGTTGCATATGACTGTATGAACAAATTTTATCGGGTGATACTTTTCTGTCGTAGCTGGTGGAGGGCTTGGTAGGGGCAATGGTTTCCATCCCTCCCATGACGGCTGGCTCCCATATGCAGTAGAGTCCTGCTATCTCGAACGTCCCGGGGAAGGTTCGAGATAATGGGGGTTGGAGATAGCGAAATTGGTGTTGAATTTCATACAATCTTAATCTGTACTAAATATATAATGGTTATACACTTTATGTAAAGTAAATCTAAATTGACATGCAGAGTCCATTTCTGGGCAGCTAACAATTATTTTAATGATATATATCTGCACTCTGCCATAGGCTGCCATGACAGTAACAAAAATAAGAATGTTCATACTTACACAGTATATGAGCTGTTTGACAGTTTGAAAACGAGGCAACTCTTAATTTGCCTTGCTCAGGACGTTTATTGACCAGAAAGATAAACAAAGGAAAGAAATTTTAATTTCCTAAGTTGAAGTTCCTCAGTTTTTAAAGGTTTTAATTTCTTCGTTGTTGATTCGAGATATCGGAGTTAAAAATATGGAACATTTTTCTCAGGGGAGGCAGAATTGATTCGAGTGAAGGAGGTAGATATTCGAGGTTGGAGATATCCAAAGTAAAATAACAGTGTTACACTGAAGCAAGCACCCCTTTATCCTCTCTTGACTGAAGCAAATGCTTAACGGGAAGTTCAAGATTTCTGGGGTTCGAGCAGATAACGAGACTGCATTCTATGCGCCTTCCTTCTTAATACTGTACAATTCTCGGTTTCTCATAATGTCAAACACGACGTTAACGTATAAACCGCACAAGGAAAAAATCAAATTAATTCCATACCGATCCAGTTCATTTCATTTTGTCTAGTTTAGCCAATTTATCCAGGATCATCTACCCCGGGGCACTCCCCCGGGCATTTGGCTTTTTTTTTTTTTGAAAAAAATTGTTCAAAACCCCTACTATGTTAGCAATTTACACGGTCAAATGCCCCAACAACAACAACAAGAAGAAGCTTTATTTGCATGACTATAAGTACATACAGTATTGCAAAAGCGTAAAACTTAACTAAAGCGAAACTTATAACAATCATAATCATGTAATAGGAAAAAAAAGAAATTATGTATGCGCTACATTACTTTCATTCGATAGAAGATTATTTCGTAAAGATAAGCATCTCAAAATGAACTTCATCAGTTGAGTATTTAAATAATAATTATCAGAATTCATTAATTTTTTGGTGGCTTGCATAGGAGGTAATTGTGTTATGTTTGGTATTTGGTTCTCTATTTTTTTGTAAAATTCATCTCTAAAACTACAGTATTTAGTACAATGGAAAAGTAAATGAATTTCATCTTCAATTTGATTTGATTTACACGTAGGGCAGAGTCTATTATCCCTTGGGATTTGATCATATCTGCCAGTTTCGATCAATAATTTATGATTACCTATTCTAAGTTTCACTAATTCTTTCCTGTTATTTAGTTTTCTTGTAAGATCTAAATAGCAGGAAGGCGTATATTCGTCCTTAAAAGTGTTATAGAATTCTAATTTCTTAGAGTTTCGAATAGTATGTTGCCAGTGTGAAATATACTTTTGTTGCATTAGACTTACATAGTGTTTAATCTTAGCATCAGTTAAGAAAGTAGGGTCAAAATCAGGCAAATTATAATATTCAGACATCCTCATAACATTAGACTAAAAACTATTTTTGCTGGTGTTATGAAGATCAGATGACATCAAAAAGATTTGTTTAACAATAGAGTCGTTTTCCTTATTGTGGAGATATAAGGTGTAATTAAATATTTTTTGATTAATAGCTATTATAAGAGGAAACTTTCCAAGCTCAGCTCTACAAGCTACATTCGATGCCTTACTGCTTACTTCTAAGTAACGTTTACAGTACTGGAGATGAGCTTTTTCAATCTGTGAACTGTCCCAAGACTTGAAATCAGGTTTGGTATAAACTCCCCAGATTTCACTGTTGTAAGTTAAAATTGGAGAGATCATAGCGTCAAAAAGTTTATTTGCAAGGAATGGGGACAGATTGCTGATATGTGTGTGTTTTCTGAGGCTGAAAAGAGCGTGGAGAGCCTTCTCTTTTAATTTGTCAAGCGCCAATGAAAAGTTTCCTGTTGAAGAGATTAATGTTCTTAAGTAGGTGTAATTCTGAACAACTTCAATGTTTTCATTGTCAATATGAAAACTATACTCAGTACATCTTTTTGCGCGTTTTTGGAAGATCATAACTTTAGTCTTTTTAGGATTGATACTTAACATCCATGAATTGCAATAGGAAGATAACATATTTAAGCAATTTTGCAATCCTATTTTGGATCTTGATAATATTACTAGATCGTCAGCATATAAAAGAGAATTTAATTTCGCGCCGTTTGGTAAGACAAAGGGGTCAGATAAAGTTTCTTCGAAAGAGAAAGGTATATTATTAATAAAAAGGTTAAACAGTAACGGACTTAAAATGCAACCTTGTCGTACACCTCTGGCATATTGAAAGGGTCGTGTTTGATTTTGTCCAAGCTTTATAGAGCATGTAGAGTTTGAGTACAAACTCTTAATCAAATTGTAAAAGCACCCTCCGACATTTATTTGTAACAACTTATATAAGAGACCAACATGCCAAATTGAGTCGAAAGCTTTTTTGAAATCTACGAAACAAGCATATATTTTCTCGTTGTGGTTATGCACATATTTATCTACTAACGTTCTTATTGTGAGGACATGGTCTGCTGTACGATTATTTGGTAGGAAACCAATCCACATGGGAATTGTGGAGAATGTTACACGAGTTGACATGCTTTAGCAGTCTTTGGTTTAAAATAGAACAAAACAATTTTCCTAGACAGCTTGAAACACAAATTCCCCGATAATTTGACGGATCACTTCTATCACCTGATTTATATATTGGTTTAATAAGGCCACGACACCACATCTCAGGCATTTTACCTGAAATGAGAATTGAATTAAACAGTTTAAGATATACGGGCGTCATGTCTTGAAGGCTAGCTTTGATCATTTCATTTTTTATTTTGTCTGAGAACGACGATTTGTTATTTTTCATGCTCTTCGCGGCTGTAATAATTTCATTTTCGGTAATGAAGTAGTCTAAAGAGGCCATCTGATCTTTACGACTTTCAAGGTATGTCAAGTCATTAATAATTGACTGCTGTGTAGGATTTTTAAAAAGGTTTTTCCGAGTGAAGTGAACGGAAATAATTGAGCCATCTTTCCTCCGATATTAATGGGATATCTTTATCTTTTTGGGTGTCATCCATCGATTTTAAACATTGCCAAAAGTGTTTCTTATCCGAATTTTCTGCACTTTTTTCTAATTCCGTAATCTTTGAGTTGTGATACTCAGTTTGCTTTCTTCTCAAAAGCTGTTTATAATCTGCTAAGGCAATATGATACTTCTCCCGCAAGTTTTCATTTAAGGGATCCCTGTGTTTTTGGTTTGAGAGCTTTCGTACCTCGTGTCTTTTGAAACGACAGTCTTTATCAAACCATTTTTTATTGGATGCTGGCTTCATTTTTTTGCGAAGTTTTGGTTTTCTTATCTTCAAGCTTCTTTTAGCAGCTGAGATTAGCATGTTCTCCACTTTTTTTAGCCTGGTGTTAACATCTAGAAACGAGTTGTCGTCATCAAGATAATCTCGTATGAGCATTTGAAGATCAGGTGAGCGCAAGACATCTTTGAATTTTGATGCAGAATCATTTTCCCAGAGAAACTGCATAGGAAGACGTGACAGTGGATTATTCTCAATTGAGGATTCAGGTTCACCAATAGTTGTGTTAATATTTATCGAGGTGATTATCGAACTATGATCCGATATAGAACATGGTTGATTTACGACAAAACTTGAAACATTTGAAAACAAATCCTGGTCACAAATTGCATAATCGATAACACTTATTCCATTTCTTCCGTGGAAGGTGGGTCTGCCCAAGGTATCACCCCAGACTCTTCCGTTTAATATTTTAAGTTCGGCGCTTTTGCAAATATCAAGAAGCCTTTTACCGTGATTATTTATTTCGTTATCATAGCTATTCCGCCGAATTGGACAAAATGAAGCTTCAGATTGATCATTTACTATGATGTTGTTTCCTTCAAGACAAACACTATCTGAATATTTTCCTGTCCTCGAGTTAAAGTCGCCCAAGAGAAGGATTGACCCTTGGGAAGAGAAATTTAGTACATCTTTTTCTAGTTCTTCAAATAGTTCAGGGTCAAAATATTTTGAGCTACTCGGTGGAATATAAAGACCACAAACGTAGATATCTTTCGTTGCCTTGGTATATCTTTTGTTGATTGTAAACCAAAGAAAATTTGGCGATGTTTTGACAATTGAAATCCAATCATGAAATATATTTTTGTATAGCCCCACCGGTTGGGGCTTCAGAGACCCTCAAATTCTCCATTCTGTTTGTAAATAGGGAGGTATTGACACTAGTATTTAACAAAAAATTTCCTGTGTTTTAGACACTTAAAACCATTTATTCAAATTTAATATTCAAACAGTTGATTATTCAAAATTTGGTAAACCCCCAAAATTTGGTGAGAGATCGTAAGTAGACCCAGTTTTTTTGGGCTGTTTTGCTAACGTTTATTTTTATAAGTAACGGTAGCTCCAGCCGGGCTGAACTGATACCCCAGAAACTTTGACAATGTAAATGACTTGGAGACCTGTGAACACGAGGCTCGATCTGTCCTTCAAATTGCAATACAACCCGTTGACTGGACAACAGGCGATCATTTTGTTGCTGCTATTTATCTTTCCGCTTTATCTGTTCGAATGTTTTGTATTTGAAAATCAATCACTGATTTAAATGTAGGCGCTTCAAAAAACAGCCATTTTTGTTGAAACAACATATTCGAAGTATTCACAGCTTCTCTGAACTTAATGATACTTCTCGAAATTTGAAAGAGGTTGAGATAAGCGAGATGGAAGGCCGGACGATCTAGTTACTTTGTGACATGAAAAAGCAAACAACTAAAGACAAGGTCGAAGCTGGCAGTTATTCGCCAAAACGGTCACTTCGCGCACTTAAAAATCCGCACACACGTGCACCAGAAATCAACATATTATGTTAAGTGTAACACACATTCGATTTGAAAGCGTTTTACTTGTTATCGCAGCTGTTTTTGTAACGAGAATGTCCTCTGCTGTTTCTCTGTGTAAGACTAGTTTTTAATGGATAGCTAGTTTGTTGTGAGCAACTTTTGCTTTTGGGCGAATTGACTGGTATTTGAATGGCAGAAGCTAGAATTAAACGATGATTCTATTTTTTGCATGTTTAAGGACGGGACAGGAGAGATAGAAGAGAAGGGGGACTGGGACCAAGAGGACTTGCGGGACCAAAAGGTAGTTCACGACCTTTTTCGCGCCCCGTTCACGACCTAAACAGTATACGTACTACTGTTTTCTTCTCTTTTCTTTCATTTTTGCCAGTGGAAAAGAATAACAGATAGTCCGAGTAGTTGCATAGTGTAAAAATTTAGAAGAAACGATTTTTGATTTGAATTTCAACTTAGTTTTTTCTGAAAGCTTTTTTTCAATTTTATAAGTCAACATAACTTTGGCAATAGAGCTAAAGGCAACTGATGTGTGTGTGCCACAAAATCTTTGTATTTTTCCATATTTTTTTAAATTTTACTAATAAAAGAGCAAAACATTTCTTTGTTTTATGGGAAATTTAGGAACTTTAATGTCAACACATGGTTTTATAGCCACTTACAAAAACCTGTGGTAAGAAGAAACTTGTGCAGTTGTTCGGCGTTCAGGATAATGAATGAGGTAGAGAAGACAGAGTGAGGAGGAGACGAGATGACAGTCTGACAGTGATTGAAAATTAAGAAAGTAGTCTTACAAGAGACAGAAAAGATCTATTCACATGTTGAGGAACTCATTCTAAACCATGTTTATCTAGGTCCTGAGGACGCAGCTAATCAGTGATCAAAATTTCTGTTCCGCAACGTAAATATTGCTCAAAAATGCAATTTTTACATATTTGTAAAAAATGTGGTTACTGTGCTCGTATTTTCTATTTAAAAAGAAAAGCGACTTCTTAATACCAAATAGACAAACAGTGTCTTGAAACAACCCATCCTCATCTCACCGGTTAATACGCTTCGATCTTCTTTATCTTTAAACGTTTGCAACATTCAGGGCCTCAAGGAGAAAAGGGAGGCACGGGGCTGGCACTATCAGGTGTGAATTACAATTGACGTGGACGGATCAACTGCGCTAGGAATGCTAGTATTATATACACAGGTAGGGAGAGAATGGACCTACATGCATAAAATCCCTGATCCATTTATTTACAGGAGCGCGCGAGCTTAAAACAGGACAGATATATTTTAATCAATTTAAAGAAAGTGACCGATTAGAAACTAAACCGAACAGTGATGTACAGGAAAGAAGTCGTCACAGGGTCGGTATACGTAGCTTTCATTTGAATCTAGTTAGTCTAATGTTAGTTTCACTCATACAAACGAATTGTCATAAGGAGCAAAGAAGTCCTTTAAAAAGAGGAAGCCGTTTTGCTACTCACAGTCGGGATAATCATCTAGCACCACGGACTGTCCTTTAGATTTTGCTTTTCCATTATACCTATGCTTTCTGCCCTCTGAAGATGGTATATTCCCTTGGACTCAGTGGGTTGGGGCCGGGAGGGCACTCCTGGGATTTCAGACCAAAATTCGCCATTTTCTTAAATCCAGACCCGTCAGCTTTTTGAAATGGCTTCCCGTTGCGAGATAAAAATATAATAATCATAATAAATATAATAAATATCGGCTTATAAGATTTCGCAGTTCGCTTGGAAACCATATCAGTAGACGACGGAAGGCAAATTCGTTACCAGTTTCAGACCAAAATAGCAAAATGCATGCCCTATTTCCACACCAAAACAGCTCAAAAATCATACCCCTTGGGGTAGCACGTAACTATACACATGTAGCTCTGTAGGGGAGAACCACCCCCTTCCCGGGGGTATAACTCCTCACGCAGAAGGGCTAATTTTTCATTTCCTGTTTGTGGACATGATTGATGGCTAGTGGTTATCACAGTCACTATGAAGGAGGATTAAACTTTTCGTGCCTGACTAACAACTCTAAATACGACAAGCTTCTCAGCTGCCCTAGGCACCTTACAACTCACATTTCTACTGCCGAAGTCAAGTCACGTGGCTCTCAATATGATGATCCCTGCCACCAATGAGTGCCCTGCGGGTTGGATCAGAGAGTATTCTGGTTACTTAATGAGCTCTCTTTATAGTGGCAAACACTCGACCGAATTTGTGTGCACTGACGCAGATCCAGATGTTGCGCCTGGACACAAGAGTGGTTCAGATGGAGCACAGCTGTATGTTGTAGAAGGGCAATGTGGGGCGTTGCCGTGCTGCAAAGCATATATTGTTAACTACGAACTGACATGTGTTGTTTGCACCAAATGACAAACTTTCCAAGAATAGAAAACGGGGAAGTAGTTGACAAATAAAAATTTAAATTGATCGCAAGTGTTCTGTAAACATGTATTATTTACCTGATTTTTTAAAAGTTGATAATTCAAAGACATCAGTAAAATTGTAGAGCAGTTTTCAAATACAAGTTGCTTTATATTTTTACGTTTACTGAAGATATAAACCTGCTGTGAATTCCCTTGAACGTATTGCCTTTTTAATTTGTAATTACAAGAAAACAAATAAATCATATAGGGTTTCTAAAACGCATCGTAGTCTACTTACGTAGCATTAAGAGCGTTAGACCATCCATGCATAGACTTGTTATTGCAGAATTAATATCTACAAAATGACAACTGGATTCATGTCAGATCGTTACTAGAGATTTCGGATTTTGATTGAGCAAATTAAGTTAAATCCAATGATCTGATTTTTTCTTTACTGAAATTGCTCAGACAAAAGATCAGTCATTCTCTTATCTGAAAAAAACCTCTTTAATCGCACCACCTCACCAACGACCGACTTTTGGAGTCTCAAACTGTTATACCAACTGAGAAAATGCTTTGTCGACTGAGAAAAAATCAAACTATTGTTTAAGCTGTATTTCTTTGAACAACGACTTTTCCAAAATATTTGTGCCCTTCAGTTTTTGATTAGAGTTTTCTTGACTTTTGGCTTAAAATTAGCTTTTAAAAGCATTTTCAACGAGCGAGATGAAACCTGCATTTACTTTTAAACGTGGATCAGCGTTAATCGGCTTTCGAACAACTGGCCCAAGGTCGGAAAGCCAAGTATAATCGACAACTAGATTTTTCAAAATTAATATTTTAACCATCGTCCTTCCCGTCCAATTTGTTAATTTTTTTTTGGTCTTTGGCGTGAAAATTGGAGCCAGTGGGAAATAAGAGTTCTTATATTCCTTAACAAAATGTGAAACAAAAAGGTGAGTTTGTACGTTCGTCATATAAAGAGATGAAGAAGCCTCAAGCTACTGGAAAAGTGAAAATAAAATAAAAGCAGAAACGAAGTTTAATTAAAGCTATGTCTCGTTATACCAGAAATGTCTTGTGCCGGCTGAAGGTCTTGTCGGTAAGGCCTTTTGTTCACACATCAAACGCTTACTTTGGCAAGATGTTTGTGCCGGAACGATGCTTGATCTTGCATAAAAGTGAATAGTCACTGTATCGGATAGGTGTTCGTGCCATTCGCCACCGAATGGAGTAAATAGGGACTCAACGCGAAGCGGAAGTCAATTATTTTTACTCGGCTTATTTCTGTTCACAGCGTGTCCGAGAATTTTTCGTGTCGGCATGAGAAGCCATCCGGTGTAGTGTGGACATAGCCTGAAGTAGTTGCTGGCTTTTGCGATATTCAAAGTGGAAGACTTGCCAACCGCCAAAAGACTGTGATCAACTTTTACCTAATGTTTCAGCAATGTGAGAAGCACAGAGAAGGATTCCTGAAAAACCTACTTGTTCATAAATGATACAAAACTGACGATTTAAAAAAGTAACATGGATAAAAACTGATCTCATTCATATTTTCAGGAATTAATCTGGGACTAGTATTTTTCTTCTTTGGCTTTTGCTTATATTAGAACCAAGCAAGATAGACGATGCTGCTTATTGCGATGAAAAAACCTCCATCTTGTGAACTTTTCGAGCTTACACTGAGCTTATGTGACTAACGATTCTCACACTTGACCAGCACGCTTTCTTCTCGACTTAGAACCACTGATTTATATAGCAATTCAAAAAAGGCTTTTGGATCTAAAAGAACGGCAATAGAACAAGTATGAGGCAAGACAAGGCACTTGCCTCGTCTAGGTTTTATGCCAAAATAAAAATTACTATTGGAAAAGTAATCCCCAGAAAGCATTTGCCTCTGAGTGAGAGAAGGTTAACCCAAGTAAGGTGTACGATAAAGACTTTGAAAAGACTCAAGCGGTTTATATTCCAGCTATCAGCTTCATTTGTGTCGTAATCCACATTCATCAGCAGCTAATCCAACAGGCAGCTTATCGACCCTAATCCACAGGCAGCTCATGGCTTACAAAAGTCAAACCTTTTAGAGAATCAATGCCCATGATCAGTGCCCAATTTCACACTTTTTGACATGCATTGCCTAAAAACTGCATAAATAATCAATTCATAAGATAAAAGATTACAAAGCCGGTGCTGGTCAAGACTTTCACTTTTGTGATGGCTACTAAAAGAGCTCTTTGGCTGGCTCAAAGTTTTTCACCTCGCGGAGTTTTCGTAAAAGGTCTTTCTTTAGAGCATCCCTGCTGTTCACTGGTGAGATCAGGAGATGACGTTTTCTCTCAGGCCACAGTAGAGTTCTATAGTTCGTAGCTCCAACTGAATTTGATAATCTTGAAGGAGCACGGTATTTGCATGAGTTAGAAATTGGAAACCACCCATTGCCAGCGAGGGAGCAGGAAGGCGGGGATGGGGGTGTATAACAGCAATTCGAAATTCGGGATAGCCATCTACTTGGTCAGTCAGATGCATGCCCTAATAGTGGGTATAAAAAATGTTAAAAGCACTAAAAACTCTTGCCTTTTTTACACTTGAACGATATTGAATTTTGAAGAAAAATATCATTTAAAGATGCTGAAAATTGTATTTCAGAGAGAGAGTACCGGTAGGTTTTAAAATCTGCCTCGTCTGTTCTGAAAGTCTGGCTACGGCCCTGAGTGTGTCTCTTCTATCGTTTTTCCTTCTCGTTTCTAAAGTTTCGGTCCGGAAAAACGTGTTTAGTTTACTCGAGCTCATTTGCGATTGCAGACGAACTTAAGGTGCCCTGATACTATTTATTTGCGTGAGGGGCAACTGTTTTGAAATCAAATTTTTAGCTGCTCAACAGCATTCGATTGCTGGGATATTTTAGAAGCTGAAAAAGGAATGCTTGAAGTTTATCAAAAGCGTGTTTTTAGTGAGATCGATATGAATATATGAAAATTTTCAGCAATTTTCTTGAACGTGGTTTTCAAAGAAAATGCGTATTATCGGGAAAATAAAAAGATGTTTTTCCTTCATATTACTCTGAACAGGTGCTGGAACCTCAAAGATTTGAGGGACCAAGTTTTAGATAAATCGGCTCCACACAACCTTTATAACAAACGGTGATTAAAATAGTTATTAGAATATTATGTACACCCGTTTAGCTATAATTACTATGAAAAGGATTAAAGCAACAAAGAATCGCACTTACCGGCGGAACAAAGGTAAATATGTCTTGTAACTTATGTATCAGAGTCAAAGCGATAAGGAACGGTTTTGTAGACATTATACGGTAAAGCGAGAGCACGCCTTGCCGGTAAAAATTATGGCAACCACTTCTGTGAAACAGACGAGAGCCGAGATCCCGGCATCGCCGGGATCTCGGCTAGCCAGGCTGAAAATGTTACTATGTAATCGTGATTACCGGGCCAGCCCGGCTAGCCGGGCCAACACTTTCTCGTCACTTAATTCCGCTTCAGAGCAAAATGACTCACCAGAAGATCGATATTTCTCTTTCTATATAACACATAATGGTTTATCAGACCACAGAGCTACGTAAAACTGAAAATAATACACCAAAATAATGGATTAGCGAAAGTAAAAGCACTCGATTCATGCTCTTTGATGTAGCTATCTTTTCACACGACAGCTTCTAAATTTAGCCACAGCCGGGCTGGCCCCGCCTCATGTAATGCCGGGCTGAGCAGTCATCTCGGTAAACCTAGCCAGCCCTGCTACCGAGCCAGCCCGGCTCATGTAATCGGCCCCTAAGTCCATATGGGCTCAGACAAAGTTTACCGATTTCGGGTCAAAAATACGGAAAATTGAGCAATTTTTAAAAAAATTTCTGCACTTTTCCCGTGTTTTTAAATCTGTTTCGAGCGTAAACTGTTAGAAAAAATGCGGATTTAAGTCGTAAGGTTAGCGATAAATGAGGTTATGGACAGCGCGTATTTTGTTAACGTAAACCACATAATATTTTAAAAATAAAAGGTTTTCTTACACTTCTAGTGTCTTGTGTCGTTTATTTTTTATTTTATTTACTTATTTCTTTATTCTTTCTTTCCTTGTTAACATGGAGACAATTCTTGTGAAGCAGGAATTTTTCGTATTTTATTCTTGCTTTCCCTGTTGAAATGTAGCATGGCCGAATTACAAACGGTGCATAAAGTGGTACTCCGGGAACTGAACCATTTATGCGTCCTTGCGGACCTCACAAAGGTCGAAGATATGCTTGCTGATGCTACATCCACTCCTGTAGGTAGCTTTCGTAGATTTCTTTGGACGTTCCTGTGCTGGGCAAACTTCGGCGCCTAAGTCTACGAAGTTTAAGCTGTACTAGTTCACTGCCGGAGATGAATATAGCCCTCGTTTTGTAGATAATCATAAGCTTTCCACTTGTCGCTCATCACGCGTGTTCCTGGCAATGTGTGTGCGGGTATGATGGGCAAAAAGTGTATCTTTATCACTGCGCTCTACCGGAACAAGGAAGCAAGCCTTCGTTTCACGGCAAATGCCGCCGAAGACTGGATCGAGCAGAAGAGTGGAATGCGTGGCCTTCTTGTTCGACTGAGAACCAATGGATGGACAAAAATAAATCATTTTTTCGTGCAGTAAGTCTAAAAGGTGAGGTGTCTTTGTAATAGAAGTAAAGGAAAAAAGAAGAATAAAACTGGTAAGGGACTGGGAAAGAGAAAAGTAGAAGAAAAGAGGAGGAACGGAAAAGAAGGAGTGAGAGAAGAGAGCAAAAAAGGCAGACGCAACTAATTCCATTTTTATTGAAAAAGTAAGTAGTAATTATCAATGTATATATTCAAAGAGCCATTGTCTTCAAAGACAATAGAGCGCATGCATAATTAATTTATTCTGCATGCATAATAAAGTATGGGGCTGTGCGGAAATTTTTCCGAAAAACGTCTTTTCATTTTCCCGATAATACGCATTTTCTTTGAAAACCACGTTCAAGAAAATTGCTGAAAATTTTCATATATTCGTCTCGATCTCATTAGAAGCACGCTTTTGATAAACTTCAAGCATTTCTTTTTCAGCGTCTAAAATATCCCAGCAATCGAATGCTGCTGAGCAGCTAAAAATTTGATTTCAAAACAGTTGCCCCTCACGCAAATAAATAGTATCAGGGCACCTTAAGGCTCTCAAGACCGAATGGCTTGTTCACCAATTTGAAAAGAAAGGGTTTGGAGAATAACGGGCGCTAAAAGGACGTGAGAGAGGACTTTGAAATGGGAGTTTAACTGTTTTTCAATGGCTCAGCCATAGAGTTTGGGTTTTGAACGAGAGGCAACAGCCAACCTGCCATCTCGTTTGCAAGGTCTGACAAGAAGAGTGGGTGGGTTGAAAAGTAACAGAACGAAATCGACAGCCAGTTTTCATAAGCACGCAAGTGAAACCATTATAGCATGAGCTATGGCTATAGTTAGAAATGAAATCGCGCGCTTGTTTTATGTGAAGCAATTTCTGGGTGTTACAAAAAATGAAGTATGGTCTAAATGTGGATTATATTTTATAGGGTATTGGCTAACCTCTCTAAATTTTTGGAGATGAATACTCCTCGAGGTATATGAGTAGGAAATCAACTGATTAGTAAAGAAACTTCGTTGTTTTACATTAATTTTTTTATAGAATTTATAGTTTGTCGAAAGACAAATTTGTTTCTTTTTCTTTTTCACTGTTTTCTTTCTTTCATTCGTTTCTACTTCTTTTTGTTCAATTTGTTCTTTGTTGAATAAGCAAATGATAAGATAGTTTGTAATTTCAAAAATTTACATGCCAATGTAAATAGCAATTTATAATATATAAATAACAAGTAAATCATCGGGAAGGCGCCTGGAAAACAGGAAGTCACTTTAAATGATGATTTACAGGATTTTTTCTTTCTTTCATTGTTTACACCTGTTTTAAAAACTTCTGTAAAGACATGTAACCGTACATATAAATAGTAGAGAGGTGTCCGAGTCTAAGCCATTTACCAAAATGATACGTTAACAACAACTGTCAAGTAGAGCGCAGTTTTTTGGACTATTTTAGCTAACCTTTATTTATCTAGTTATAATGGAGCAAAAGAAAACACAGAGCCTCGAGGAGAAAAGGGAAACCAAGGGCGTAGCTACCTGTACTGCCAGTACGCATGTACGTACCCGATAAAATCAGTTAAAATGTAAAAAAAGATAGAAAAGATAGAAAAAACAAAGGAAAAGAAAAAACAGAAGGGAAACAAGCGATAGAAAAAAGTGCAATTACCTATGGTACTCTACTTACTGCTTTGAAATATATATATATTTTAAAACAAAATGGAAGGTTGATCTCCAACGATGTTATCACCCGAGATATCTGAAAACCACGGTACACGGTCAGTATGACCAAGAGAGGTGATTACCTCACCATACTGAGAAAAGGAAATTTAATCAAATCACTCGCATGGAAGCGATTTGGGAGGCAGGGTAGGGTAGATGTATTCGATTTGGAAAACTGTGCGTACCTCTGGAAAGTTTCTATCTACACCCCTGGAAACATGAAGCATGCACTGTTAGGGGGGAATTACAACTACTGGGGACGAGCAATTGCCCTGGGGATGCTAGACAACTGTTGTATGCACAGGTGAAAAGATACTGGATCCAAATGCACTGACAGCCCTTCCACTTTCAATTACAACAGCGCTGGAAACCTAAACAGGACAAAATTATCTTAATCGTTTTAAAGGGACTATGTCAAATATTTTTAGTACTATGGTACTTAACAGCGATTGTGCTATCCACATTAAATATCATTTTGACGATGAAATCTAAAAGAAATATCTACGTAAAGTTTTAAACAAAAAAAAAAAACAAAATTCACCATGACCACGTTTTGAAATCAAAGGAAATCCAAAAACCGGTTCAGTTTTGTTTAAAAATTTACTCTATTTTTTTATTGATAAGAATCTGCTCGATGGCCAGGATTGAAATAAATATAAACCTTGAAAAAAAATTCTAGTTCTTTTGTGTCTTGTTTGTTTTTTCCTCCCTTTGCAAAAACCACTTTTTAAAACTTCCCCCGTGTGCAACCAAAGGTACTTCATTTTACTTTCAACACAGCTTTGACCCGAAAACGTAAGATTCCCTAGGATGTACGCCCGTGAAAAGAAAGTGATTTTAGAGACTATGCAAGACTATCCAAGAACAAACAGCTCCATATGAATGTGCTGGCTGGTGGCTTTCATTGGAGAGGTCATACTTGCAGATACTGAAATATTAGCGCCATTGATCGGGGGGTTTTCAAGTTTTCCTCTTTGAGGAAACGTTTCATCAGCTAACGCTGCATGCACCCCCTAGGCAAGAGTAGCACACGAATACAGCGTATTATCATCGTTCCTAGCCCCGTGAAAAAAAGTGATTTAAAACCCATCCAAGAACGAACAGTACAATAGGAATGTACTGGTCGGTGGCTCTCATTCAGTGAGCAGTCATATTTGCATATCTGGCCAAATGAAGCCCTAGAGAAGAGCTGTGGATACTGAGCCTCAATCTTTACTTTTTGGAGCCCTGCATTTTTAAGCCCCGGAGCCCTGGAGCCATAAACCACTTTGGGGCTAGAGCCGCATCTCATCGTAACCCCATCAAAACAACATGAAACAGCATTACTGCTCCCTCCTGGGTGGATGATAGTCCATCGCTGATTTGCTTTTCTGCGTTTTGTTAGTATTTGCTAATGGTTCTCCAGCATCCATGTATACACCTGGGAAGAAAAGGATATGGCGAAGTAAAGTTTCTTGGCTTAGGAAAATCACACGACACGATGCAGAGATCAGCCTTGGACCGACCTACCCATTAAAAGGTAGTCCCTCAATATATTTGCCATGCAACGCCTAACGGATGTCATGACAGGCGTTTTGCTTTGCAAAAATGGTCTTTAATGTTGCCTTTCAGACTAACCCTTTACATTAATATTTATGATTGAGCTCTTTTAAGAGCCGGCTCAATCATAGACTTTCCTCTTGAAAGCGCATTTTTATTACCATAACACAGTGTGATATAATAATAATAACACTTGGAGAAATTTACAATGATTAGCTTAGTATGAACTCTGAAAAAATCCTTTAATCTGCTTGGTAATAAGCTTTGTCGTAGTATTTGACTTGTACGCGAACTTTTGCTTGATACAGAAAGTGAACTAAAAGTATTTTTTTACATTTAATTTTGCTGCTCTAACACCTGGTAAACATAAACTGTGGACTATTTTTGATTCTTAACAGATACGACTTTGATTCTATAGATTTACGTCGAATTAATTAATGTCCAGATTGAAATCAATGCAGGGCCTAGTGTCAGACCGTATTTTCCGTACAACTCACTTTAAAGCTAACTGTGATCTTGAATTTAATTTCACCGCAAGTAATGTCTGCTGTGCTCATTGCAGAGGAAATCTTGATATTTTGAAAGAAAGGATGTGCATGAGCCGATCACAGGCTAGAATGTGCTTCCCAGTTCAGTAAATGGAAAGATTAATTACGTTACTTTTCGTGTCCTTTGTCAACTTTTCTCAAAAACAAACTTTCAAATTAAATTGTAAACCAAATATCCGTTTAGTCTTACAAACGCAACAACTTGGGAAAACAAACCAGATTTTTGAGCACAATTTACTAAAAATGTTTGAGCACGATTTTACGATTTTACTACAGACTTTTGAGTGTGATTTAATTTTACTACAAATTTAACAGATTTAACGATCAAAATCTCATTTCTTTTGAGCCAACATAATTCAAATTATATATTTTGCAGTCTACTTCATTTTATTCAATTTTAACAACAAATAAAAATCGGAATGCCTCAATATAAAAGAAACCATTTTCTAACAGTTTTATCGAAAAACGTAAACGCAGTTTTTGTGAAAATCGGTCACAAACAAATATCCACTGCTAGACGTCGCATTTTGAGGAAGCGCGTTACCGTAGAAAAATTGTCCTTCTACCTTGGTGACAAACTTCCCGTCTAGTGTGAAAAGTTGTAATCTTTTGTTTCCTGGATCACACACAATTAGACGGTTAGACTTATCAATAGTAAGTCCAGCAGGTCCATTTAACTGTCCGTCACCAGATCCCTTGCTGCCTATATCATACAGATACACTCCTGTGTTGTTAAATACCTTGACACAATGGGCATAAAAATAAGAAACAAAGAATTTGTCCTGATGATAAACAGCGTGCCAAGGGGCTGAATCACAACCTGGAGCACTGAAGGACAGTAGCAAATCTTTCCCGTCTGGGGACAGGACTTTGATGTTCTTGTCTTCCCAGTCAGATGTGATTATACGACCATCACTTCCAATAGATAGGTGAAAAGCTTTCTTTAGGTGTGAATGATTGATGTGCCTGATGAGCTGACCACCTTCAGTAAACAGAGAAAGCTCATTATCATCGTAAGGGCCACCACCAGCAAGGACGTCACCAGCCTCGGTAAAAGCGAAGGCAGAAGGCCCACTGTTGAGGACAATCTCTCTCAGGAAATTCCCATCAGAGCTAAACATTTGAATTCTCTTAGTATTAAGGTCTGCCACAGCAATCGTTCCAGTTTTTTCACTCACCGCGATACCCCAAGGCTTGTCAAACTCTCCTTGTCCTTTACCAGTTGATCCAAATTGAAAGGCCAATTGATACTGATGAGGACCAACCTGCACAACCCAGGGACTACCAGTCAGCGGCTGTCCATTAACTTGGATCCCCACTCTATGTTGTCCGTCACACTGTGGTGTGTATGTTACTGTGTATTTGCCGTCTTTGGTGTCTTTAATCTCTGTTTTTAATTGATCACCTGCTGGAGTTAAAATGTCGACTTTTATGTGATCATCTTCGTGATAACACTGCAAAGCATCTGAATCTCTGGTTACAATTGTGAAATTTGTTTCTGTATCTTGTTTCGCGGCTTCCTCACCTTGGCCTACAGCGGACGACATAGAAGGATCGGTATTACTCACTACTATTCGATCAAAAATATTCAGCTTATTTTCCACTATGTAATGCACATGAGGCGGTTTATAAATTTTAGGTTTCCTTGTATTCAGCAGTTCTTCACAGCGTCCTATTATGGCCTGACTTGCTTGTAGAATTTCAGCGCTGATGTTTCGTTCTAAGACGCCTTCCCCTCGTTCAACGCAACTTTTCAGTTGAGTGACAACCAACTCGAAGTCGTCTAGTCGTGTCGCGTGATGTTTTTGTTGTGCTTCAAAGATTTCATGCAACCTGGCTTTCATTGTCCTCTCATGTTCCCGCAAATCACGAATTAATTCTTCCACAGCGTCAGTCATCTTCTTTTCAGCGAACAAAATTTCGTGTTTGTTTTTGTCCATTAAGTCAATTTCTTTCTGTATTTGATTCTCACAAATAACCGTTTCCGCTTTCACTTTCGCCATAGCTTCCGCCATTTGCATCTTCTGTATTTGAGCGGCTTTCTGTGTGTCTATCATGGTGTGTCGATTATGACTCACTACACTGCACTTGTGGCAAATAGGAACTTTGCATTCTTCACAATAAAATTCCAGGGGTTGATTTTCGTGATATTGCTGTGAACACATCACGGGTCTGTTGATCAACTCCTCGACATCTTGCGCTTGCAATTTGTCGATCAAAACATTGCGATGACCTCTTGTAGCCTTCAAGCGTTGATGAGCGTCATAACAAGCTGTGCAGAGAAAGTTCTGGCACACGAAACAGTAACATGTTGCGCTGTTGGTTTCATCACAACTGTTACATTTCTGTGTCTGTGCACTGCCATCTCTCAGCGCAAGAACATCCACGAGTCGATTGAGATGAAAAGATGTGGGCAAGTCGTTGAATGTGTCTCCTTCGGGGATTTGGAAGGACGTCTGGCAAACAGGGCATTTGACTGTCGTTTCTAGTTGTCTTCTTGCGAAGCCTGCCAGTTTGTCGAGACACACCAGGCAGAACGAGTGAAGACATGGCAAAGTTTTGGGATTTTTCACTGTTTCTAAACAAAGTGGACACTCTGCCTCTTTCTTAAGATTCTTGAAAAGCTGTTGAACATCCATGATCAAAATAAGTGTCGTTTAAATCTGGGTGTGACTAGATGGGAGGATATCTTGCCAAAGATGGAGTCACTGGAGTGTGAAGTTGAGTGCATCCATGCGAAGCCTTGTCCCCAGGTTATCCCTGTGGAGTGCAAGCAAGCGCCCCTGGGCACAGGCCTCCCAAACTCACGATTCGAGAAATCGATCGAATAAATGATTTATGTAAGGTATGAATGATTTATGTAAGCGTATGAGTGATTTATGTAAGCGTATCGAGTGGGACGTGACTACTTGAAGTGCGCGGTGTTGTGTTACAATTTAGGCCGCTGAAATTTGAGCGCATTATAAGACTTTGTATGGAGTTTAAAATAACGTGGAATAAAAACGCTCGACGAAATAAAATTTTACCTTCTTTTCAATAAAATAAAGAAAATGTACTCACCTTTACAAAAACCTCAACACCCCCCCAAAAACGATGAAATAGCCCAAAAGGACAACAGAAATCAAGAAAGGTGAGTACATTTTCTTTATTTTATTGAAAAGAAGGTAAAATTTTATTTCGTCGAGCGCTTTTATTCCACGTTATTTTAAAGGGTATGGTCACGAGGATTTCGCAGATTTCTGGTCAAAACTGTGCTAAAATTATCGGTAGTTAACTTTATCCATGCTCAACATTGTGTTTGAACATTTAAAGGAACATATTAACTTAATTTCATTAAGAGAAAACAAACCATGACCATTAAATATCGGTTTAATGTCAACACGCTGAAAGAAGTTGAAAAGTTTAGCCTAATTTTTTCAAATTGCAATCCATTTCCATCCGTGCCATCCGTAGCAACAGGCGACAGAAAATAGTTTCAGTGGAGTAATTATAGTCTTTGGTAACAAAATTAGACCATTATTTGTGGGCGTTCATTGATGTGAGGACATATTTTTTTTTATTTTTGAAGTGAACTAAAATAGCGTGACTATGCCCCCTACAGTCTTATAGAGCGCTCAAATTTCCAACGGCCTAAATTGTAACACAACACCGCGCACTTCAAGTAGTGACGTCCCACTCGATACGCTTACATAAATCACTCATACGCTTACATAAATCATTTATTCGATCGAATTCTCGAATCGTGAGTTTGGGACGCCTGTGCCCTGGGAAGTATTGTAAACGTCGGTGTCTTGTGATGGTCGTTGGCATAAATTTGCGGAAACTAAATGCTGTCTAGCAAACATTGAGACACGATAAATTTTGATTTACTATTTAGCGGTTGTGGAATCTACTAGCTGTAGCAAATATGAGAAGGATCCATTGTATATTTAGTGAGAAATATCCTTAGTAAAAATATAAAAAATAATTAAACAAATGGATAAATTCGCCCGTGTGGCAAGAGTACCACCAAGTCACAGAAACAGGCATTTGTGAATTTCAATTATGCAACTTTTGAATGCATCCTTTGAAGCATGACATTCGCCCATAATATGTATGTTGTTTCTAGTCATGAGGTCTATTCTTTCAATGCAAGATGCAATCAAAGATCACGTCCTTTTCGCGTGGTTTGCAGGCTTACCATCCTCTATTTACAACAGCGTGGCCTGACTGTGCCTTCAAGCGCATCAACATTTAGCTTGAGCTGCTGTAGATTTCCAACTAGCCTGTGAGCAAGCTTCTAAGCTCCTTAGTGGAGGTTGGAGACAGTAGGAACCCAGGAGAAAAAAGGGGCAACCAGCGGGATCCCCAACGGCGGGGCCAAGATAGCGGGAAGGGGGAGAAATAATAATAAGAAAAAATCTCACAACATTGGGCAGACTGGGAAGGATATGGAGAAAGTGTTCAAGAGGGGATGGTGGAGGAATTTTTCTTCTCCGCCTTCTCCGTTCGGCCTCCGTCGGCCTCCGTCGGCCTCCGTCGGCCTCTGTCGGCCTCCCCTTTTGCTAATAGAGCTAGAGGGCCGGCCTCTTTGTAAGCTGTTTCCCCGACTATTTCCAATCATTGTATGTTCGTTTTACTGCCTTTTTACTGAATTTTTTTAAAATATTTCTGGCTCACCTTTGATATTAAAAGAGTATGTTTGAAGGGCTGAGAGCAAAGCGAGCAACAAGACAGAAGCCTGTTCAAGGACTAGTATAGCTATCCTACATGTCTCCAGAAGTTATATTAGGATAGCCAAATCATTTCCGCGCATCAATACAAGCAGCTCCACAACCTGAAAATTGTTCCAACACTGTCCGGGGCTCGGCATACCCCCAGCGGGGGGACTCCCATATGAAACTGACGGGGATGCTCGTCGGACAATTAGAATTAAACGCCTAAAGGAGACCAATCTGGGCGTGGCTCCGGCGTTATTTTGAACCCTAAAGAAGACCGTGCCAAAACAGACAACCAAATAAAAGCTACAGTGATTTTTAATTGCGCTAAAGATTGACAGTAAAGATTGACGGCTGTTGGTTTTTTCTGTGTAGATATTTCTTTACGCACAACCCTAAGCGATACCTGTATGGGTAAAAATATTGGCTTTCCGTTCTGTGAATCCTAAGGGAAACCAAAATCTGCAATTTACACCCCAAGCGAGACGACGAGCATCCCCGTCACTTTCATATGGGATTCCCCCCCCCCTCCCGGGGCATACCGTCACTGATGCTGTTAGCGTGCTCCATTTCCTCTTGTCTTTTTGCGTGACAGTCCCAAAAGGCAATGCGATCGTAGCTAGTTATCCAAGATGGCGGATGAAGATGAATATTTGCAGTTTTTGACCATACACAAAGGCCAACTAATAGTGGCTGGTATTCCTGAACGGTTTTGGAAATTTCTACACGAAAAACTGAAGAATGAGGTAAGCTGCAGCTGATTGGCTGGCAGTGGGTATCTGATTTTGGGTGAGCAACAATTAGTGGCTTGAAATTCTTAACACACGTGACACGTGGGATTTGCGCAAAACGTTTTCGCATCAAGTCCCTTTTTTAGGAAAAAGTGACTTGTTAAGGGAAATTGGAGATGGTAATCTCTTAGCAAGGTAAAAGCTTGAAAGGGTTTTTGAGAGAAGGCTGAGCTAAATCTCATATCACTCTTTAGCCGCAGGTATGGCCATGTATACCCATGAAATGGGTAGGGGTTGGGAGTGAGTTGATTGTGTGTCAGACAATTCCAGCAACGTCCGTCCACTGGGTGCTGCTGGAATTGCCTGATGCAGTTTGGTTGGTCTTGAGGATACATTACTTAGAAATGATAAGATAATATTGAATGATGAATAAGATGCTGATGTCACCATAAAACACACAGATACATGCTTTCATGGACGTTACGACAATTTTGAAAGTAGAGCCACCATGGGACTAAATACCGCTATTTGTATGGAAATCTGACGACTCAAAATTTCTGTACAACTACACACACAAATGCCTTTTTTCATAATTTGAATGCACATGTATAATGCTACGTAACAGTGTGTGAAATTTCTAGATTTTGCTACACTGTACATGCCCCAGGTGGGATATTCAGTTATTTAGTGGTGGGGAGATGTAGAGGTCTTTTTTGGGTTTGAAATTGGTGATTTGAGCTCTTTTTGGGTTAGAATTTCCTGGTGCATATATTTTGTGTAGAAGGAGTTGGCAGGATTTATTTAGAGTTGTCAAAAATTAAGAAATGCTTGCGTACCCAGGGTTTTGTGTCAAGCAATTGTATCAGTTTCACGTTCAAACTCTTTAAACAATATGCAAATGACAAAGAGACTTCCTGTTTGCAGGCCTGTCAGGTTTTAGCTGTTTATGTTGTGTGATGAATAAAGAAAGTTTAGGATAAGCTGTCGTGTATTCTGTTGTGTCTTCTACATATGTTGATAAAAAAAGACTTTTAAGGTTAGGTTCTGGACTGTGATACTTTTCTTGAGTTTAGCTTTAGCCTACGTTATGTTTGTTTTTGGCTATAAAAATGTGGTTTTATTTTTATCTCTCAGTCACCAATATACCTGATTATCTCCCATCCCTTCCAGAGCATCATGTATCCACCCATGAACAGGAATTTACTGCATAAGCTTTTTAGTTAAAGTTGTGCAGAAAAAATAAAATTTCTAGTGAATGATGTAGTAGTATCCTTGAAGGACGCACACTACAATATTGTTGGTGTAAAGGCATATGCAATGTTGTACCACAAAGTCATGTAACTTGGTCTTTAAGGTTGTGCTTACTAACAATAATCTATATACACTCAGAATTATGATGCTGGATCATATTTTACAATGGCTAAGGATGAGGGAGGAAATCTTAAGGTTTTTGTGACGAGTGAAGAAGGAATAGAGGCGTCTGATCCAAACTGGTGAGAAATATAATAAAATGTTAACAATTTTGTGTGTACACGTAAATTGAATTGTGCAAACAGTAGAAGAAACAGCTGGGCAGGAGTGAGTTTTTCCACAGCACAGAAATAGTCAGTTGTAGATCTCACATCCTTAATGTATGTCAGATATAAATGCGCAAGGTAGTGCTTTTGACCTGAACAAAGTCATGCTTGAGTTAATGCCCTCTGTTGGTGGTACAGGGTGGTACAGGTGTATAAGACCCAGTTGTTTTGGTAAATACTATCCTGGGATTAATAGCTGACCAAGATGTTAGCTTAATCCTGCTTTGAACAACCAGGCCCAGTGTTTAACAAGGAACAGGTCCCTATTCATGTGGTGACTGAAATTAGCATGCAACTTTCCAACCTTGTTGCCTTGAAACATCATTTGTCCACTTATGTTGTCAAATGATGTATGGTGAGCTGTATCCATTTTGATTGAGCTCACATAATTATATAAAATTATCATTACACGCTTTTTTTTAGTTACTTTTTCAGCACCATTTCAACAGGTTGATTATCTTCATATTGTTGTATGTGTTACACATCAGCTGCACTAAAGGTACAGTGGTGTACATTTGTATAAAACACAAGGTTTCCACTGAAGTGACTTCGTGGAAATGGGAAGAACTGACATTGTTTAAACCTATTCTAAGACTTATTGGCCTTCTGATGCAACTGTACATGCAAGTTGCTTCAGTTTCTTGCATTTCCCATTTAAACCTCTAAAACATTTATGTGCCAATAGTAACAGTACACCCAGTCTCTGTTTATTCTTTGTACCGTAACAACAGAAGTATTTTAATGAACCTTGTGGCCGATGGTGGTCTTCTGTGTATTACCACCATTTTCACTACTACGCGACTTTTCTTTTCAAAACACCTCTGAACACTTTGCAATACGCTTCCATCAATCGTACCTTATATGGGAAGTGTGTGATGTTACCGCAATTGAATTGAGCCGGCGAAGGAATAATGATGGCGCCAAATTATCCCGTAAATTTGCGCTGGCGAGTCATATATTGACTAGTAAGAGGCTTTAGAGTCGTTGATGTTTGCAAGAATACTTCACGTTTGGCAGATATTTGTAAAGAAATTTCGACATTTCTTCAGAATTAAATACCCGCTTGGTGGATTATCCTATGCGGCGGATGGTAAGCGTGCGTTTAAACTCGTGAATAAGCTAAACCGAAGTGTGAAGTAAAATTCTAGCTTTTCTGACCTGAAAATAGCACACGACATGTTATTCACCACGAGTATTATCTGGCAAAATCTCAAAGTGTACGAGGATGCAATTCAGGAGTGGATGGAGTATGCAACGGGAAAATGAATCATGATCGGCGTGCGATCAACCGATTCGTGAAGAAAATGGGTTTGACAAGAAGAAAGGTACGTATGCGGACTTGTTGAAGGAACACTGCTAATTCTAGTCACCTATCACTCGAGGAATGGAATGAAAGAACAAAGCATAAGCGCTTTATAACGTTTATTGTTCTACGTGAATCTTAACGCTGTGACATGATAGCAAGAAAAATCTGAAAAATCGTTATTTATAAAAGCGGGAACGGGGAAATATCAAGGAAAATATTATTTTAAGCACAGTTTCAAGTTTACTTCTTTGTTATAGCTCACTGTGATTACCAAAGAAGGTGATAAGCGAAACAGAGCGATGTATCGTTGTAGGTCATCGCTAAATTTCACCGAGAACAGTTGCTATTTATGGATGAATCAGAACTTCTCAGACTCATCTATAAATAGCAACTGTTCTCAGTGAAATTCAGCGATCCTACGACAATACATCGTCCTGTTTCCCTCATCACGTTCTTTGGCAATCGTCTTGAGTTATAACGAAGAAGTAAACTTGAAAGTAAGCTTAAATGTTTTCCTCGATTCCCCGTTCCCGCTTGTAGAAATAACAATTTCCCTATCATGTCACAGCGTGATATGTTTACATTCTCGAAACGTAGAACAACAAACGTTACAAGCGCATTATAAGCTTATCCTTTACATGATTTTGTTTTTTCAATTCATTCCGGAGGTGATAGGTGATTAGAATTAGCAGTGTTCCTTCCAAAAAAATGCAACAAGTCCGTATACGTACCTTTCTTCTTGTGAAACCCCTTTTCCTCACAAATCGGAAGATCGCACGCCGATCATGATTCGTTTTCCCGTTGCATACTCTATCCACTCCTGAATTTCGTCCTCGTACACTTCAGGATACTGCCAGATTTATACTCGTAGTGAATAGCATGCCGTGTGCTATTTTCAGGTCAGAAAAGCTAGAATTATTACTTCACACTTCGGTTTAGCTTATTCACGAGTTTAAACGCACGCTTACCATCCGCCGCATAGGATAATCCACCGAGCGGGTATTTAATTCTGAAGAAATGTCGAAATTTCTTTACAAATATATGCCAAACGTGAAGTATTCTTGCAACATTAATGACTCTAAAGCCTCTTACTAGTCAATGTATGACTCGCCAGCGCAAATTTACGGGATAATTCGGCGCCATCCTTATTCCTTCGAGCTCAATTCAATTGCGGTAACATCACACACTTCCCATATAAGGTACGATTGACGGAAGCGTATTGCAAAGTGTTCAGAGGTGTTTTGAAAAGAAAAGTCGCGTAGCAGTGAAAATGGTGGTAAAAAACCCTTGAATTCCAATTTTGCACTGCATAAGGTTGCAAAAAATAAATAAAGAAAGAAATAAAAATAAATAAATAAATTTGGCACAACACTTGACCAAGCAAGCAAGTACCCTGGGTAGCTACATATAAGACACCCAAATGTGTGTTGTTTTGTAATTGAAAGATCCTTATCAAAATTTTGTTGACAGTGTATTCTTAATTGACCATGCATGGACGTATGAAGTTAACTACGCACGGACACAGCTTAAAACAATTCCTGGTCTGGCAGACAGAATGGCTTCCTTAATGGGAATAGGAAGTAAGTAGTTATGCAGTATATTGAATTTTAATTACTACAAGTATAATAAAATTATCATAATTCGGTAAATTGTGATCGTCTGGGTGAGTCGGTAGTCCTGAGGAGGACTGTTTGAGGTGACATTGACTGACGTCTCGACGACCTGAGCGGAAGTCATCATCAGAGTCAAGAGGACTGTGAATCGTCAGTAGATGTTATAAGACTTTGGTCGTTGTCCTAATTGGTCGACGATCTCGTGATGTTATTGGTCGTCTGTCAGTTTAAAGCCGCGATGTTATTGGCTGTGAAGACTGTTAAACGTGATTGGTGCGTTTCTATCCGTCTTTTGTTAGTCAAATGTCCGTTGGTCTATTGTTAGTCAAATAAGTCGGTTTAATTGTCTATTGTTTGTCTGTCTTGTTATTAATTGTTGGCAATCAGTCGTTTGTAAGGTGCGGGTAGCTGTTGGCAACGGTTCAGTGGTGTTTGTTCTAAGATAGTAAACCAGCTTTCTAGAGTGATTTGTTGATAGTAGTCCGTGCTGTAGGTAATGCATTCAGCAGAGTCCCAGTCGATTCTGTGCTTTGCTTTTAAATGGTGCTCAGTAATGTGATTGTTGTTATCACCATTTCTAGTCGCTCGTTTGTGTTCAGTCAGTCGGACGTTCAAATTCCTGCCGGTCTCACCAACATAAGTGGCCTGGCAGTTGCAGCATTTGATCTTATAAACTGCTCCCTGTCTGTCGCTCGGTTTGTCTTTGTCTTTAACGTTCGTCGGTAGCTGTCGTAAAGTAGTGATAGGTTTGTGAGCAACACGGATGTCATAGGGTTGTAGGATTCGTGCGATAGTTTCAGAAGTCCCTTTGATGGAAGGTATGGTTGCAGTAGTGTCAGGTGTCGCGTTAGTGTTCGTAGCGTTCGGTTTGGAGTTTCTGTACATGTAAGTGTTGTGTCTAATAAAGTCCCGGTTGTAATTGTTTTTGTTGCAAACAATGTCTAAGTACTTGATTTCATCCGTTAAGCTGTCGGGTGAGTCACAAACTAGTTGCGCGCATCTTGTCAGGGTCCGTATAGTCATAGCTTTGTGAGACGTTGGGTTGTAAGATGATTGGTCGAGTAGTCTGTCAGTATGTGTCTGTTTTCTGTAAATTGTCGTCCGTAGTTCGCTATTGTCATGGGTAACTATGCAGTCTAGAAAAGGCATTTTACCATTTTTCTTGATCTCCTTAGCAAACTGTATGTCGGCATTTTGTCCGTTGAGGTGTTCGTGAAAATCGTTGATTTCGTCTTTGTGTACGGCTGCAAAGGTATCGTCAATGTAACGTAGCCAGAGTGGTAGTGTTCATTTGTACGTTCCAAGGGCTCGTTCCTCGATGTTTTGCATAACGATTTCTGCAACAACAACGGAAACTTGTGAGCCCATAGCTGTTCCGTGCAACTGTTTGTAGTGCTTGCCATTGTACTGAAAATAAGTAGAAGTGAGGCAAAGGTTTAGTAAGTCCATTAAGTCGTCTGTAGGTAGCGGTAGTTCAATAGTAGAGTTGTTGATGGCGGTCTCTGTGCAGTCTAGAGCCAGTTGAAGTGGAATACTTGTGAACAGTGATTTCACATCAAAAGACACTAGTTTGTAGTCGTCAGGTATGAACACTAACGCGACACCTGTCACACTGCAACCATACCTTACATCAAAGGGTCTTCTGAAACTATCGCACGAATCCTACAACCCTACGACATCCACATTGCTCACAAACCTATCACTACCTTATGACAGCTACTGACGAACGTTAAAGACAAAGACCAACCGAGTGACAGACAGGGAGCAGTTCATAAGATCAAATGCTGCGACTGCCACTTATACCGTATTGGTGAGACCGGCAGGAATTTGAACGTCCGACTGACTGAACACAAACGCGTGACTAGAAATGGTCATATCAACAGTCACATTGCTGAGCACCATTTAAAAACAAACCACAGAATCAACTGGGACTTTGCTGAATGCGTTACCTACAGTATGGACTACTATCAACGAATCACTCTAGAAAGCTCGTGGTTTACTAACTTAGAACAAACACCACTGAACCGTTGCCAACAGCTAGCTGCACCTTACAAACGACTGATTGCCAACAATAACAAGACAGACTAACAATAGACCAATGGACATTTGACTGACTAAAGACGGATCGAAACGCACCAATCACGTTTAACAGTCTTCACAGCCAATAACATCACGGCTTAACTGACAGACGACCAATAACATCACGAGATCATCGACCAATCAGGACAACGACCAGAGTCTTATAACATCTACTGATGATTCACAGTTCACTTGACTCTGATGATGACTTCCGCTCAGGTTGTCGAAACGTCAGTCAATGTCACCTCAAACAGTCCTTCTCAGGACTTCACTCACCCGGATGATCACAATTTACCGAATTATGATATCACTCCTGGGTTCAAACCATTTACAGTTTTACAAGTATAATATTTTAACATTTGTTACTGTAAATGTTTTTTGTATTACACCTAGTTTAGGGAGAGGGGTGGAAGCATTCTCTCCCAAGTGTAATACCCATTTTAAGTAATTAACACAGACTTTGTTTTTTGTTAGTCAGCATTATGTTTTCTTCTCTTTAGAGTAGTGTTAGCAAAATACAGTAGGCTAAATTGTGGTTACTAGAAATGTATACATCATTTTGGTAGGAAGAGGGATGAGGGATGGGGTGAGGTGTTAGGGGATGAGAGTCAACCCAGAAATACATTGTTAGTAGTCTGTGGCATGGTTAACAGGCATCCCCAGTGACATGACAGGGCAATAATATGATGACTAAGAGACAGCTCACGGAAAAGCAAATTAATTGCAACAGTATGGTGGGGGCGCAGTGGTGTAGTGGTTGGTGCGTTGGACTTCAGATCTCAAGGTCGGTGGTTTGACGCCCAGTCCCTGCCATCGTGACAAGACACTTTGCCCCACATTGTCTCTCTCCACCCAGGTGTACAAATGGGTACCAGTGCCATACTGCTGGAGGGGAACCCTGCAATGGACTAGCATCCCATCCAGTAGGGAGTAGTAATACTCTCAGTTGCTTCATGCTACGGAAAGCGGGATAAGTTCTGGCCCTGTTGGCCTCGTTCGCTCGAGTGCGACTTTATCCTTTTTATCCTTTATTAATAAGATCGAAAACTCGTTCATAATAAGTTTATGATTTGGATTATTGATGATGATGTATTAGATAATGTTCAGTCTTGCAGTTTAATTTTGATTTTGATTTTTCTGTTTATTTTAAGATGAAGACAAGTCAACAACAAGTCAAGAAGAGCTCATTGAAAAAATCTTTGACAAAATGTGGAGGTTTGCTTTTAGTCACTTCCTTGGTTGATAATTGTATGTCATGGGTTATGTACTGTCTAAGAACATCACAAATTTTTGCTAACCTGTGTATATTTTAATTCCAGTTTTAATCAAAGTTATCGTCTAAAGATGATAGTAAGTAGTAAACATAAAATTAATGTGCAGATTATGTAATTATATGTCTTCAGTATTAATTTTTACATTGTAGTACAATGGAGATGTAAACTGTGATACTGGAAATGTTTTTCTCTGGATGCATGCTTTAGGAAGCATTATTATGCATGTGTATTTAGAAAATATCAGTCGAGACAAATTTTATTAGAAGATAAAAGCTGTATTTATATCACCATTGAGTGTAGCTGCTCCCCTTCAAAAAATTTAGATTTTAAATCCCTGAAGTGACAATTTCTTGGTTTCTGAGTCACTTGGACAAAAAATTGGCCAGTTCCAAGGCTTTGGATCAGTGGATTATTTCATCAATCCCAATTTCCAACTTTACTGTAATGGATATGGAGCAAGGCACTGAGTGAATACTGGTTTGAATATGTGTTTTCAGTCACTTTAAAGCTGATGCACATGCAGTGCAGCTAACATTGTACAAATCTTATGCAGGGTCATGAATCACATATAGTACCTTTCTAGTTGAAGACTCCCATTGCGTGTGACTGTATTGACGGAAAACACAAAACACTTTATTTTGAGTATTGTATTTTCCAGACTAAAACTTTGAAATTTGCTTTGAAGTCATTCCAAAAACAATATTAAAATCATAAAAAAGTGACTGATTCTGTAACGTGTTAGAAACCAGTCTGGATCCATACCTGTAGTCAATGATATTGTTACATATGATAGTCAAATAAATTATTGTCAGATTTTAAAAGACATTGCTGCAAATTTTCTAGGGTCATGATGCCAGTGGCGAGGTTTATGAAAAGGATGTAGATAGTGATGAGGAATATTCTCCTTTGTGGTTTGTTATGGATGAGTTTGGGTCTAACATTGGACATTCAGATGATCCTAGCTTTGCAATGGCATTTCTTTATTATGTACCACTTGGCATATCCTTCTCAATTATGTGGCCCTTGAAGGACTTGGAATATGGAGGTTTGTGTGAGTTACTCCTTCCACTCTCACTGAGAGTTCAAAAATATAAAATGCAATATATTAATTGAAATTATGTACAATGTAGCTCAATGTTGTGACCAAATATAACATTTTGCAAGTGATGGAGCAATGTTCACAAAACAACTGAGCTTTTGTCAGTTCCTCCCAAAATGCCATCAATTTTCTCCTATTACGGGCAGTTACATAATAATAGTAGTGACTGTATAAGTGTTAGTTTTAATTGGATTTCTAGGCCCTTTTATACCTTGAAAGTTCATAGAACCTTGCCTCACAACCACCCAGCTAATACAACCACATTTTTATGGCCCAGTATTTGGAGCTCATAGTAATTGACAGCGTACTCTGCAGTTGGTTACAGGATCTTGCTTGGCATGATCATTGGATATTAAAACAACATTCCAAAACTACTGCTCAGTAATATTTGGGTAATAAGTGCCCAGCCCCCCCCCCCCCCCAAAAAAAAAAAAAATTAAGGTCAACCTTCCAAATATAAGCTCCCCAAATCTCATTCACAAAAGGCCTGAACCTCGTTCCCAGGGTCTCTCTTCTTCCCATCTCCAGGGGACGAGAAGAAGAGAGACCCTGGGAACGAGGTTCAAAAAGCCCGCCGCCCATACAGTATTAGGTTAACATCCCAAGAATGATTTTGGTGTAATATCCTCCAATTATGAGTCCCCACTCAGCTTATCATATTATTTTACCTACATAAAGTAGCAATCTGAGTAGCGTATGTATAACAACAACAGTCTTATTTACCACAACACGGTGCCTCACAAAAAAGTAGTATAAAACGAGATAAATGTAAGGTTGATTGTCAATCATTGAATATTTGTTGAAATGAATTCCTTATACTGTGCTTGTATTTCAAGGGAAAATACAGATAGTACAAGGAAGTTCAATTTCTCCTCCTTGTACCAACATTCCCTCTGGCGCAGCATTTTCAAACACTAAATCCTGAGATGATTGATGTGCTTGCAATGTTTCTAAAGGCCTTTTGAATTTTGTAGCTAGTATTTTTTGACATATGTGTAGGCTGGTGTAGTAGTCAGATGTCAGACTTTTGATTGAACTTTGGACTGGAGAAATGGAAGATTTGTGGTTCAAGGCTTGCTTGGTTTCTGCATTGATCCTCAGACAATAAACTTCAGTCTGTGTTGTGTTTCTCTACCTGGCTGTTTAGATGGGTACCAGTGAAAAACTGCTGGGGTGACCCTAAAAAGGACGAGCATCCCATCCAGGTGTAGGAGTAGTAATACTCCTAGCCACCCAGGCCCGAAGTGTGACTTAACAGACTTAATTTGTTTAACTTGCATGGAAGTTTACTTTGTAGCTCATTGGACACTGTACATACACTCCCTCTCTTTGCAAAAGTGTACTTCTGGTGTTTGATCAGTGTTTTTTTTTTTTACTGCAGAGGAAGTTACCAGAAACTATTTGCCGCGTTTTGAGGAACCTCTCATAAGAGATTGCTCTCTGTTGCCATGGTTTCCTGACAAGCTGTCAGACAAAGAATGGATAAAACAACTGTCTACTGAGACAACACTGGAATCGGCAAGAAATAAACTCAAGGAAATTCAGATAAAGGTCTGTATCTTTTTTTTTCTGGACGTGAAGACTTGTGCGCCTAAAGGGTTGTGCACCCAAACGTCAAAACCCGGCTGAGAACATTTGTGACAAAAAAATTTTACTTTCCCTACCCTGGTTATGACTTGAATTGGAAAGAGTCACACTGTTTTAATAAACCTTCAATTTCTACGTCTTTATACTCTTATCAAGATCACAGCTTGTCGTCCTTCTCATGAGATGGTGTGCGGAGAATCCGAGTCATAGATGACGGTTCTGTCAGCCATTTGAGGGAGTTGCATGACGTGCTGTGATCTTAAGCAAAGCATTAGACATGATAAAAACTGAAATTATATTTGCTCAAACTCGCAAACGCCTGATCGGCAAATTTAATTTACTTTCTTTCTTTTCTTGTGTACACTCTATAATTATTCTCTCCCCTCTGTTTTCTGGGAAGCTATAGAGGATTTCTTTTGCAAATAGAACACTGGGGGTAGTGGGGGAGGGGCATGGTTTTGCCGACAACAGACTGCTACTCTGAAAGAAAATTCTCAGAGTGATCTTTAATTGTTCTCCTGGACTCTGTGTCTATTTTATTTCCACAGGAATGGCAGGGTGAGATACACCCCATTCCTGACAAAACAGAGCCTAGCGCGTCACTTGCAAGTGACAGTGATAAGATTTATCGTGTTTACACTGATGTTGTACAAGTAAAAGGCTTCCTGACACATCCAAGATTTGTCCTGGTAGACAGCAGGGAAGACGCTGATATTCTTTGGCTCAGAGAGCATTTTAAAGACTTCAGGTTGGTTGACCAGACTAATTTTTGCACTTACAAATGATGTTATATCATCGCACGGGTTGTAGGTATGACAGGCATAGACCAGGGGTAAAAAAGTATATCGCCGGGCCTGTACAACCAACCGTTACGTCGGATGTTTATCGTCTATCCGACGTTAGAAGAATTGAGTAGCGATTCTTAATTACTTCTAATTTTCATGTATAAATTCTGCGACATAAGCAACCGAAGTTAAAGTCACAACCACTTAGTGCGTACTTCCTATTTTACGCCTGTCGTGTGTCGTTGCTTGCATACTGGCGCCACCGGCGCAAGGAGATTTGTTTGGAGTCCTTGCAGGCAGGAAGGCCAGAGTAGGGGAGTGTGCTTGTCAATGAGGTAGAGAAGGAGGTGGAGGAGGAGACGGAGGGGGACATGTGAATTCTGGGTACTTGTCTTTTCAAGTTAGAAGGTTTCTAACTTTATCATTGGGTGGTCCTTAGGTAGTACTGGTAGGTCCCCAAAGGGCGGGGGGGGGGGGGAGAGACACAGGCAACCCTGGACCCCGCTTGACTACATTGTGTACGCCGCTGTTTGTGGTATACAATAAAACAGCTTTGGTTGGAGGTGATGGGGGGATATTTTAGGAGTGGGGAGGAGATAAATGTCGGAAAGACAAAGGAAAAATTCCTTGTGAAATACTTCTCAACACATGTTGCTCATTGTAATTTTGGCTGAAAAAGATTCACCTTAAGCACGTTGTTTGACCAGTGTTGTACCCAAGTCCTAAAAAAACTAGTGGAAAAGAACACCTAGAATGGTGGATAGCAGCGTCCGAAACATGACTGTTGTTATAATAGGATACTATAAAAAGATATTTTCTTTGCTACTCCGGCTTAAACTCCCACTCTTAAAGCTTTGGGTGCCACTTCTCGACCCTCCCATCCCAAACCTCATTGCAGTGCACACATGCATGCGTGGTTTATGTGTCATTAAATTTGCTTGTTTGCTTAGATCAACAAGTGGTCTGTCCCCATTATAAATTGAACAAAGTTCACTTATATAGCTGATTAAAATTTGCATTTTTGTAGATCGTTACAAGAAAGCGGTAAATTCATAAACCAGTTTCCAAACGAGAATAGCCTGACTTGCAAGGATCTCTTAGCGTCAGTGTGTCAGGTAGCAAATCCTTGTGAATCAGGGAAAGAAGATGACTTGCTCCGGAGAGGACCCGAATGGCTTCCTGTGACGTTCAACCTGACCTTAGAACTTCCGCTATTTGTAGATCATTACCTCAAAAGAAAGGAAAGGTAGGAATATGTTCACCTGAAATGGTTTACAGTGCACATATAGACTTATCATAGAACTAAGTAACATGCGTCACGAAATGTTTTTCTTTTTGTTTCAAAAAAGAAAAATGTCACAAACGTTACTTGTTTTGTCGTTAAATATTTGAAGATTTTCCGACCTCTACCTGACTTTGCTATTCAAAGTAAGTTGTTTGTCACGAAATTTGAATGGCACCGTGCTTGACCGTTGTTTAGTTAAATGTTTTAGCGTTTAAGTATATGTAACTCATTAGAAAACGTGTCTGTAAAACTCTTTTCTGGTCGACAGATACAGGTGCGAAAGTTCACCTAACGCAAGATTCAAGTTTCAAATGTTCGATAATCATGTAGACTACAAGCAGTCTTTCTCCTAAGGGACAGTCCTGCGAGAAGAGCATGCGAACGAGCATGAAAATAGCCTGCCAGACGCGTGTTATTCCACTTTGGCGCTCATTCGTTTGTTCTTAAACTCGTCCTCAGAGCGAAGGCGAGAAAGCGGTTTTCATTAGGCCACTTCCAAGTTGTCTTGTGCCTCTTTTTCAAAGCGAGTCTTGGTGCTCTAACTTTCATATTCAAATGAGTTTTCATTCACATGCAAATAAAGCTCATTTTCATATGAAAGGTTTTGCACCAGGCCTCGCTTTGAAAAAGAAGCACAAGACAACTTGGAAATGGCCTACTGAAAGTCGAAAGTAATTCTTAAAGGAGCTACGTCACGGATAACGCAACTTGAAAAAGCTGGCAAGTTTTTTCAAGTTTGTCATTCGTCATCCGTCTTAATCTCCCTCAGTCGTAACCATCCTTGTTTAGTTTTGGTTAATTATTACTTCTTTGGTGTTTTTCTAACTTAGGAAACGATTATTTTGAGGTTTCCGTTAATGAGAAAATAATTTTGTCAGATCAGAAAAATGAATGAAAACGCCGTGACATAGCTCCTTTAAGTATTTCACGTTTGCTGTGGTTTTGCCGTACTACCCCATGTGATTGGTTAAAAAACTCGCGCCACTCTCTTAACCAATTGAAAGTAAAACCAAAACCAATCGTGACTTGCCCACGCGCCTTTTCCAGCCTTTCACGACAATTGCATGCATTTGCTTCGAATTCTGATTGGTTCGTTGGATTGGTTGTGTCTGCTGTGATTGGCCAGAGTAATTACTTTAGCTTTGGTTTTACGACCAATGAGACCCGTTCTATACGAAAAATTAAATAACCGTTTTTGTAAAGATGTTGTTTTTGATGTACGTTGTGTGTGACTGTGTAGTGAATTGTTCTTGCTTGTTTTCAGAGGCCTTGATAATCATTGGATCTGTAAGCCGTGGAATCTAGCAAGAGCTATTGATAGTCATGTTACGTCAAATCTAAACTACATACTACGATTGAGGGAAACTGGGCCCAAGGTTTGTGTGATTGTTGATTGTTCATAATAAAAAAAGCGATGATGAAATTTTTAGGGGCAAAGCGTTTTGGCAGTGTCTCGTAGATCTATGATACGAGCAAACGAAACGGGCTAGAAAGGCTGAAACCATGCAAACCAATCGAAATTTCTGGTCTGGCCTTTGTGTTGTTTCGAGACATCTTAACACGACGAAAAGTAAAGTTTGCAAACTCTCGTTGGCAAAGTCAGGTTGGTGGTGTGTGAACCTCGGAAAAGCAAACTGCTAAAATTTCGACACTGGTCTACTTGCAATCGTCTTGGAAAAAACTGTTTCTGACGATTTAGAGAAGTAGGAACAAAGTAGCCGTACGGAGGCTAATATTCCGACATCACGATTAGGCTCCGGTATTGTCATGGAATGTTTCGTGGTTAAAGCTTTTAGTGTAGAGTATTTATCATTCTACGTCGCTCATTCTTTATATTCACTCCCTTTTTCATTAAAGATTTTCCTTTTGGAAAGTTTGGTCATATTTGTACCTCTTCTTCGAGGTCATGTGCCGCAATGATATGGGAAATACGTTTTTGCATATTTTTAGCCACTTCTAACGAGTATTTTTTGGGGCGATTTTCGCATCTGGTGTGGTATAATTTTGAAACTTTTCATGCTTGGTTTGGTTCACACCTCAGTTGTGCGTACGATGCCTTGTAACAGCCTGTAAGATTGTTTCAGGACTCAATGTTATCAGATGACTGACTTGCTCATCCTTAATAAACTATTTCACGTTGATTGGGCTTGGCTTATGATAGTTTATCAGGACCCGCAAATGAACTTAATGCCGACTGATTATCAGTGCTCTCCATCTTCAAACGTTGGAAACAGCCTATGTTTCGTTGCCGTTTTCTTCTTGAATCCTCTAGAGTACCTCTCATTCATGCGTAAAACCTCGAAACGAGTATGATTTTCTGCACTGATCGACGATAAGCCCGGGTGAAAATGAATAGGTGATAATGAGTGCGCATGTGTAGGTGGATAAGATAAAGTTGATAGGCGGGAGAGCGTAATTGCGGGCGGTTTCTTGCCTTTTTGAGCACGTTTTTGCGACGTGCTCTCTTCTTCTCTACGTGTGACGGTCTTACAGGTTCTAGAATGACATACTTTAGATGTAAAAGTAATTTAATCGTATTCCATTGTTCATCAGGTTGCCTGTAAATATATAGAGAACCCTGTTCTGTTTCACCGTGAGGATGTCGGTCGAGTGAAGTTTGATATTCGGTATCTGGTCCTGATATCCTCAGCCAAACCGTTGGTGTTACATGCTGATAAAGTATTCTGGCTACGATTTGCCAACCAGTGAGTGTTTAATCGAGATTGAGACTTCTTTTAATGGTTTTAACTTAAGAAAAACGTTTAAACGAACGCTTCAGTTTAATGGTTTTCTTTTCAGTTGTTACTCTTAGAGATCTCATCCCCACAGTCTAAATCAGCACCATGGGATATCATTGATGACTAGATTTTATCAACTTACAGATTTATCCTGTAAATACCATTAGCTAGGATTCAGTGTATTTGAAATCCAGGATTGCAATATCGAGCAGGTGTTCTTATAATGCTGCTTTTTTCTTTTTAGGCCGTTTTCGTTGGATTCCTTCGATGTCTACTCGAAACATTTTACCGTCATGAACTATAAAGACAGTGAAAACTTAAAACAGGTAAAAGTAAAACTAGAAAGATGGCATTTGAGCTCATTTGGTTTATACAACAGTGTTGACCAACAATGGTGTTGATCAACAATAGTGTTGACCACCAATAGTGTTGGCCAACAATGCTGTTGACACCGACAATGCTGTTGACCAATGTTGTTGACCAACACTGGTGTTGACCGACAATGCTGTCCACCAACAATGCTGTTGACCAACAATGTTGGAAGATGTTGCATTTGTTTGACTGGGGCCGTAACAGGCCGTACTGCCCGCAACTCAAGGTCAGACTCACTAATGAGTTTGTTTGTTTGTTTGTTTGTTTGTTTTTGTCTCTCGCAGGTGCATCACAATGAATTCATACCTATGTTTGAACAACAATATCCTGATCACAAATGGGTAGATGTAGAGGTAAATGCTTATTTTGATATTCTAAATGAAGCTGAATTGTAGTTACACTAGTATTTGGTTGAGCGCAGTATTTAAATGTACCGTAGTTTAATCAAATTTTATGCCACACAAGGCGTTCAGACTAGTAGTAGTAGTAGTAGTAGTAGTAGTAGTAGTAGTAGTAGTAGTAGTAGTAGTAGTAGTAGTAGTAGTAGTAGTAGTAGTAGTAGTAGTAGTAGTAGTAAAACTTTATTTTAACACGGTAAATCCATTCAGGAGAAAAATTTATACAAATGTTATTAAAAAGAGATGAAAACGCTAACTACACTAACTAATAAGCTAACTACTGGTTAAACCTGCTTTACAAGGATGCCGTGTATTGATGCCTTAACATTAATAAATGAGCTCGCTTTGGAAGATGTGATTTTTTAATTTAGTTCTAAATTCTTTTAGAGAGTTTGATTGTTTTATCTCACGAGGCAAGCTATTCCATAACACAGCCCCGCTATAGCTAAAACTTCGTTTACAATAATTATTGCGCGGCTGTGGTATTGATAGCTTACATTCATTATTTCTAAGACTGTAAGACAAAACCTCGTGACGCGGAATAAACCGAGAACTTAAATAACCCGAAATCTGGTTGTGGATGGTGTTGTACATCATAATCGCTTTACTTACTGCCCGTTGATGATTCAGTTTGCTCCAATTTAAATCACTGTATATTCTCAGGTGTAACCAGAACACTGGACTCTCTTTAAAGTTACACTTGTATCTTTAAAGTTACACTTGACCCTGCTGTTGTTTGGTCTTCAAACATATGTGTGACTGTATATTTATTTTTTTTACGTTCGCATGTACAGGCCAAGATTTTTAAAATGTTCCGAGGCATGTTCGAAGCTGCGATCTCGGATTCGCCCCCAAAGACCTTGATACACTGCACACAGGTGAGTGCCCCTCGGTTAGGTCACATGAAAAAGCATTATTTTGTTTGACTTTGTCTAAAACATTCTTGTACACAGATGTTACAGCGACGCGAAAACGTACGACCAGATCTAATATTATGTAATTTCCATGCTTTCATAAGGCCTACTATGCTATCAGAATTCAAGGATGGCTGCTAGGAAACCAATTCAAGTTCACCTCTACAGCTGAATTGTTTTCCTAGAAGCTATCCCTGATTCCTTATTGGTCAGTCGAGCTCGATCGTGCTCACACACTTGCGCGTCGTTCTGTCAAGCCTGGATCAGACGAGGACGAGTATCTAGAGTGAACAGTCAAACTGTCGCTCTTTTTTGGCCTGAAACTCTTTTGCTCTCTGCTCGTTCCCTCTCGTAGAGTTTGAACCTGCTCAATTTTTCATGGGAATCGACGAGAACAAAACCTCTTGCTCTCGTTTGAAGCTGAATGTGACGTTGGTCAGACTTTCATAAGTTTTGTTAATCTTGAGGGTTTGAAGTCTCGCTTTCTCGGACCGCATATGCAAATTTGTTGGCTCCCATCGACATTCTAGCTTATCTGGTTATAGTCTGTACTCCCGTCACCACTTAAGAGAAAACGGTTTACTAACTCAGGTGACTTTACAGTGTACTGAATAAGTCAGTGGCCTACATTGCAGGTTTCCATAATGATATTCTTTCAGTGATGATTACCTTGTGCAAAGTTGTTAGTTTTTACGTTTTGCTCTTGTTTTAATTTTGTTCTTGTTCTTAAAGTCCCGTGCGTTTTATGCTGTGGATTTGATGCTCAAATGGGCGGCCGATGGTAAGTTCACTATTGATTCTTTTCAGGGACACCTAACGGAAATGTTCCGCGAAATAGGTGTTCCATAGGGGTATGTTTGCTGACTTGAAAATTTTGCAAGCTATTACTTTCAAACCCTCTTATAAGGCATGAAAAGACGGCCGCTTGCAAGGTCTGTTTTCTGAGGAAAGGTAAAAATTCCAGTGCCCTCAGCCCGCCCACCCAACGGCATAATGGAACTAGATGCGTTTGTGCAGATAAATTCCGAAAAATTGGCTGGTGGGTTGTCCTTACCTTTTTCGCAAACTAATGCGTTAAAAAGTCGACTTCACACGTTTGATGTGCTTTCTCCAAACGTGGCAGACGGAATTTTTTTCTGAGAGTGACAAAAAACAAACAAACAAACAAACAAACAAAACAAAAAGAAGAAACATCTGCTAGGTTATTTCTTCTTTTTTCTTCTTTTCAAGGAATTTCACACTGAACTAATACTTCACAGCGTAACTGACTCGGTCTTAAAATTCGGGAGCAAAAGTGCTGTTTTCTTTTGTCCTTTTAGGGTCAGACGAGATCATTCCTCAAGTGCTAGAGCTGAATTACTGTCCGGACTGTGAGCGAGCCTGCCGCTATTATCCAGACTTCTTCAACTATATTTTTAGTTTGCTATTTCTTGGAGATTCGAATGGATGGCCTGTAGAGAAAATAGCGTGATTCAAATTCTCTCCGAGAACTAGAAATGACCTTCACTGCCCGGGCGTTGATGACTAGTTAATACTTTAAGCCCTAAGCCCTGATAAAAAAAGAAATTTCTCTTTACATGATCACTACTTGTTTGAACATTAAAGTGACAAGAATAAAGGAAGTGATCACTGAGATTATGATGTCTTGATATTTAGACAAATTCTCCTTACTAGTTTCATAAGAAATGTATGGAAATCAGTAATGAGAATATGCATTTTTATATCAGGGCTTTGGGTTACTCATGGTTGGTGTAAAGTTGAACTTCTGTCTAAACAGATATTGTTTTTCCTTATTCCTGCAGAGGGTATTTCGATTAATGTGGAATACGTTTTCGTGGGCGTTTTAGCTTTTTTGTTGGCTCAAAGCAGTCCTGCATCATGGTCTAGCCATTCATCAAACCATCCTTTTAACTTGCTGTTTTCTTCACCATAAGACAGGAGTAAAACGTAAACGTAATCAAAATTTGACGTGCGCTTGGTTTTGCTGTAAGTCATGGCTGGCTTATTATGTTGTTTTCGATTGTTGTTGTTAGCGAGATGAAATGTGCTGTATTCAGTGGTTTTTCCTCAACGACAGTTCTTACACGATTGCTAGAAATCTTAGAAAATACGATGACAAACAGCCATCGTGTAATTCATAACAAATGAATTAGAGAGGGAAGCCACCCTTGCGGGTTTGGTTTTTATCGAGAACTATCGGCTGATAGTTGCCCTGGAAAATATGATAAATCAATTTACCAACACAAGGTATCGTATCGAGAGTCCCGAGAAAACAAATACGAAAATTAGACAAGTGGAAAATGCGTTTGTTTTGTTTGTTTTGGGCGGTCTATTTTCGAGTCCGCTTTCTTTATTTCACTTTCAAGCTGGGTAAAGCCCATCATCGGAGACCCAGGAAAAGATAGCGGGGAGGGGGAAAATCGAAACGGGCTAAAAAAGAAAAAAAAAAGAGCGGGCGAAGAAAAGTCAAGGGCCTTGTCTTTTGTTCTCCCACCGTTTTTTTTTTTTGGCCCGTTCCGACTTTCCTTCGCCCCACTATCTGTTCCTGGGTTCCGAGGATGGGTCAATCCAGGTGGATTTTTTGAAGTTTGGTTTTTGAAGGTAGTGTGAACATCGTTCGTGTTTGTGGCATTTTGTGGCTATTGGTGTGGATCTTATTTTCTTTTAGTGTGATATCGTCAGTGGTAGATATTTAAGTGTGGCTTAGATGACGTATCTGATCTAATGTGCACCACTTCACGTGCTCTGAACGTTGAATTAAGAAGTACTTTAAATTAACAAGATATGCAAGAATTGTCAGAACTCTCGCACATTTAGGACGTGTTGATTAGTGTTGAAAAACGGACAAACGTGTAAGGAGAAAATGAACTTAATTTATTTCCTATAAATGTACTTAATCACTCAACATGTAAACGATATTAGTGCTTTATTTTCATGTCGTTGCACACAGTTCTATTTATATGTGTAAATAACAACAGAAAGTAAATTAAAACATTACTCAGTGCACCAATACGGGTTACTATTTATACAGCGTCTATTTTTACGGGTTACTATTTTTAAAGTATTGCTAGCAGGTTTTCGATTTTACCGCAACAATTCGATTTAGCTAACTCCTTCCAAAAATAGAGGTACGAAAAGAAAAGAACAGAACAGAAAAGAAACACAAAAAGAAAAGAAAACAGAAGAAACAAAAGAAACGAAAAGAATAAAGAAAGTCGGCCAAACCACCCGTACCCATATACAGTGTTCCTGCTACTTGATTGTCAAGGACAAATCAGAACAGTTAAGTGCTATGGATGAATGTTGCAAAAATCCGGCAAAATCAGACACAAAAATGTTCTGAAATGTCAGTGTCACAAGGCCCACAGCCTCTCCAAGGCGCTAAATTTCATCTGGGCCTTAACTTCTAAATCGAATCATTGCGGTGTGCGGAACTTGTTCGCTGCATCCTTTGTAATTGTCCCAATTAAACTGAAGCCTCCATTTTTCTCACGTGGATTGGTATTCACTTCGCGTGATTGTTGCTGAAACAAAGAAAACAGATTAAGTACTAAATTAACAGAAGCGTTTCAATGGTCGTTCGATCCTTTCCCTGGTCTTCCCGGCTTTTATTATGGTGACTTGTATAGACAAGCAGACGATTGATTGACTAATTCATGGATCGATTGATTGGTTGGTTGATCGGTTGATTGATTGTTTGTTTGATTGATTGATTGATTGATTGATTAATTGTCTGGTCGGTTACTTGGTTAGCTGATTGCTTTCTTGGTTCAGTTTGGTTGACTGTTTAGTCGGATAATAAGTAGATTAATTTGTCTCGTTGGTTTAGGAGATGTTTGCTTGGTTCCCGGTATGGACACAGGGCCCCCAGACAATGTGTTTGAAATTTGAAGGAAACGTACACTCAGGTAAACGCCAAACGCTAAACCTTCAAAATCGCCAATATTCGCCAAAATTCGCCATTTACGGCTACAAGGTCGACAAACCACAACAACTGAGGTAAGTTTACGTTTATTTTGAAGAAAAATATCAACGTTACCCCCGATGTTTTGCTTTAAATACGAAGCTCGTAATATTCCCATACAAATCCTTCAAATTTCAAACACATTGTCTGGGGACCCTGTGGTAAAGACGGTTGATCGAACAAGTGCACCTCACACTGCACACAATGAGGAAAAAAAGAAATCTTTGTGGCCACCTAAATTAAAGAAAGGCACTAATAGTATTTTTAAGGTAGTAAGAATGAAGACAAAACTGACTGCCGTTACCTCAAGGCTGTTTTGGTGGAGAGACGTTTTCGATGTAGTCGTCAATGTCGAGTCTGATACCAGCGGGTTCATAAATTGCCACCACAACAGTACGTACTCTGTCCCGTCCCTTTTCTTTAGCTATGGTCAATCCACACCCAAAGTTCTTGTGAGACTTCCATAGGATCTGAAAACAACCATCAGTACTGCATTTGCACTCCATGTTCCGCCAAAATTTAGAAACTTCGCTCTTACCTAATTTTTCTTGATGTATTCCCAAATGCCTCCAATTATACAACTAAGCTTGATGAAAGGATTCTACCGAGCAAAACGTTACAAGTAGCTCGAGGGCTAACCCTATTCAGCCTAGGCTTGGGGAGCGCTTGGTGCCTCCCTCCTTAACTTCAAGAGTATGAAAGCTATGACACAAAACTTCGTCCAAACGTACGTTCAAAAATGTTTCTTTTGAGGTCCGCAACGGAACCTGACGTTGTCACATCGTCACATGACGTGGGAATATACGTCAGGATTTACAAACGGCGGCCATCTTGGATTTCCTTAAAATCCATTAAAATTGGCCAAAGGGTAATAAAAAGTGATAAATGAGCACTCAAGTGATATAGAAATGAAAACGTAAGCGAAATCAATTTAAAAATCTCACTTGAAACAGTAAAATTCAAAATTTCGAGTAAACTACCTGGCAAAATATGGATGCCATGATAACACCAGACTTGATAAACAATGAAATATCATACCAAATTGTTACCAGATAAATTTTAGTCAACGTCACAACATTTGGTGGCTTTTGCTGGCACATTAACAAAAACCTCGTAGACGTCAAAAGTCAGCGCGGGCACTTTGTGCTCCCCCAAGATTGAATAGGGTTAAATGCAAAACTACCATTCTAATCGGACTTTGGCTAAAAGGAGAAAAAAAAAATATTCCAGCCTGGACTCTGTCCCTTAGAACGTTTCGATGTCGCACAAAATATTTGCCGCTTCCAGAGATTTGTGGGTCACTGTCGTTGTAGGAGTTGCCGTCGTTATACCTGAAACAACCATCGTGTTTGTGTTTAGCAGAGTGAAAGATGTCAACTCCTCAATTATTAGAACCAACTGGAGGAGACCTGAGGGAACATTTAATCCCATATGTCTAACCCACAAGAGCATCTAAGCTCGAAACGAAAATTCAAACAGTTTTAGGTTTTGCTTGCGTGTTCAACATTGGGGAGTGTTCTGTACTTCGCGGTAACTTTCATATATACTTTAGGGTTTCGTTCACGTGAGACGCGGTTTACTGACATGGACGACTGGCTTTTACTTTCAATAACAGTTTTTAACCCGCTATATCGATACATAAACCAATGGAATATCTTGTGTGGGTTCTGAAAAAATACAATTGGTGGATTATAGAATTCCCTTTCCCTTAGGCAAAGAAGGACCGGTGCACGAAATGAGTGGCTTCCTGGTGGCAGCTCTATGTAAACTTATAATTTTACTTAATAATTAATATACGATGTAATTAATTAAGTTTACTACCTTTCATTATCATTCGATGTATTTTTTAATTCATTATTTTTCTATTATAACTCCTTATGTAATGTAAAGCTTTATTGAGCTATTAATAGGAAATAGCGCTATAGAAATAAAGATTATTATTATTATTATTATTATTGTTATTATTATTATTATTATTATTATTATCAGTTGAATTATTTTTAGCCTGAGTTTATATTTTTATTGTTTTCGTTTTTACAAAATCTAACGTTGAAGTCAAATCGTCGAAAATCGAAATCGCGATATCATTTTAACCTGCGATCAGGCCGAATTTTAGCATCGCTCTCATATTCTCTTACGTGGGTCGCTCGCTAAAATAGGACCTGAAACAATCTCTCACAGAAGTTCGTGTCGGCGGCGGCCAAATTTTGGCCGCGGGAATCTCGCAATCTGATTGGCCCTTTAACAATAGAGCTGTCAACGGAAGTAAATTGTCTGCAAGACTTGCTCACAATTTTCAATCCGACCGCCATGGCCAAGGAACAAGTCTGCCGAGGTAAACGTGTCGCTCAATGATATTCTCGTCGTTCTAGGAGAATTGTCATCACTTCTTTCTCTCCTGAGAATGGCGTCCGGTTTGACGTAAGCTGTCTCTCACTCGGAGCAGAGAAAATACAGATACAGCAACAGTGAAGTATGTAACCCGTTTTATCGCATCGTGTCTCCAAATTTTCATTTGAAGGCTTTCAGCTAGTATTGAAAATATAAGCAGAGCAGTGGTTGTTTCCGCGTTTTACGAAACAAAACGAACAGCAAGTATCTTTCGCCAAGAGTGATCAACAAGTCAACCGAAAATTCCGTAAACTTAACGATAAGCTGATGTATAGTGAGAGCCGCACTCAGCTAGATGTATTTATTTTTACCTAAGTAATAAAGACTTTCAGTTTATTCATTCAGTGTTAATAATGTCGTTTTAATGATCTCTGACTGATATCAAAGGATCTGACTAGGTTTATAATAAATGTTCTTCGTTTTAAAATTCGCTGCTGTTTAGAGATGAAATTCGCTGGTGATCTCAAATATTTATCACTTCTGGAACTAAATTAAATTACAAAACACTCGTTTGTTTATAAACGGTTTTATTGATATCTCTTTTTCTAAAGAGTGAAACTGAAGGTATTTCTCTTAATTTCCCAAGGTATTTTACGCAGAACATCGGTGACAAATGCGTAGAGAATATTTCCGGATACCACCTGAAATGAGAAAGGATTCAAACATGCAGCATATTTTGGTACATGACAACCTCGTCGTGTTCTGAATTTTCATTCAGTTTCAGCTCAGACAGAGCAACTATGTACAATACCGGAGCGCGTACCTTCAAGTTGTAAATTTGAACGCTAGTGCCAAGATTTATCGTAGCTTGTGATTTTCTTATTTTTGCCGACATTTGAGGACTTTTTTGCGAATGCCATTACCTACACACACATATGGGAAATTTGCATACCGAGGAGCAAAACAAATTTTGATTGGCCGTTTTGTTGAATGTCAATCAATCAAAAAAGTGGGCGGCAGACGTTCCGTAGAAGAATTGTATCAGGCTCTATTTTTCGTTTCGCCCTTCCCGCCGGAATGTTTCACCGAGCTAAACGAAAATAGAGCCTGATCGCAGGTTATATCATTTCAACCATTCTTAGCAAGACTAAATTACCCTCGTCTAATCTGAATGGAAATGCATGTGTATGGCCATAGAAAATATGAAACAAAAAAGGGTTTAAAATCCCGGGAGTTCTCGTTTTATCCTCGGAGGCCCTCGTATATATGATTTTCGCCATGCTCCTTGGCTCCTTACCAGTTCCCAACTGCATCGCTGATTGTTCGTGCGGTCGGCCAGCTTGCTATGAAGAAGTTGACGTCATAAGTGCCACGTGACACCTTATCGTTTGTTTCGGTTTTCGTTTTGATCAAAACACCAGCCAGCTTTTGAGCATCTTTAGCGAGTTTCTCGCTGTACTCTAAAGCAGGCGCCCCATGCTTGCGTCTGTAGAAATTGTGCTTTTGGAGGCAGTCGGTTTTAAATTTATTTATTTTAAGTGATCTTCTGGTTCTGAAACACACTTTCACAGTAATGTTTGGCTTATCGGGGTAAATTCACAGTTTTGTGGGTTGGCAAATTTTTCGACTGCTTTTACCCATTAAGTTCATGTTATGAAAGAATACTGAGGTGAACTTGTTTTTTGGCTTCTGCATTCACAGTGTGTTAGTTTGCATGCTGCCTTGTAATTTTGGCTACATTCTATCTAGTAACTGTTTCGGAAGTGCAAACTCTCCGTTTTGTCGTTTTGTCTTGTATTTTTTGCAGCATATTTTTTTTGAAAACGTTTATGACTTTTTTCTTGTTTTGGCCTGGTATTTTCTCGAGTTTTCTTTGATTCTTGAGGTATCACCCTTTGGTTTTCTTCCTATCTTCCTACCAATTTTGCATTCAACCACCCCACCATCTCTTACTGTTTAAAACTCACCACTGTGAAGGAACATGCAGGCAATAAGATATGAAAACAGACGCATCGTATATGCCGAGATTGCTGTCAAAACTGAAAGGGCGTAGTACAGTGTAAGAAGGTAGAACCTAACGTAGCATAATAATTAGTATCACAGAAAGGTACGGCTCCGAATAGCTATATAGCTTTAACTTGAATGGTCACATCCATACAGACTCAACAGTTTTAGAAAGGTCCGTACAATATTTGAATGGACACATTTAGGACTTCATTCAGACTGAAATTTAAACCACATAACAGGATTCAAAGTAACTCACAGAAGCAACTGGGTGGTCTTTGGAAGATCGACTATGTAATCTAGTTACCCTTTAGTTTGGACAGATACACGATTTTTCAAAGTTAAGTGGGGAAGACAAACAAATGAAATCTAAAAATGCCATATCCAACCTGCTTTACCTCAAAAAAGCTTCGCTTTCAGCAATTGCTCACTTCATAAACAACTCTTAATTTTTAAAGAATTGTATTCAAGCCACAACTGCTAATGGTTAAATAATAATGGTAATAAAAACAATAGATTCTATTTTGAAACTGATCGATGTGTTTTTGTGTAAGATAAGTCAGCAAATGCAGAATTAAAAGTGTTTGGCGGATCAAAATAGTGTGGGAAAGGAAAGAAATCAAAGCAGACAAAAAAGTACTGTTGGTGACCGGTCATGTTGCAAGATATTCCTGATTTTGGTTGTTATAATCCCGTGCGTTGCCATGGAAAATTGTGCCGTACTCGTCACACTATAAAAGCAGTATCCAAAAATGAGTATTTTTCTTCACAATGTTTTGGTTAATGTTATAGTGGTAATCTCGTTTTTAAATTTAATTGTAGTTATTTTGTGGGGGCGGCACATAGGGGGCGTTACCAGAGATATTTTGAAGTAAATCATTGAAAACAAATTGCCTGGTTTTGAGCTGGTTTCGTAGAAACTGTATCAGTATTAGACTGGAATTTTAATTGAAACTGGGGTAATTAGCAATCTTGGGAGGTAATTCTTTTCAGGATAGAGCTTCTGTCGCTTAAAATTAACAAGCATGTACAGAAAACAACTTATTTGTAGCATTTTTGGAACATTTTATACAGTTCATTGATAGAGAAACTAAATCACATGGCGCTATTTAATTCATCTGGAAAATAAGAGTGCTTTGGACTTAAAGTAGTCTCGTTTTCAAAAATGTTGTAATCCATTCCCAGGCTCCAGGTTTCTCCGAGATATGAGTAAAAAAGTGAAAAAAAAAAACATTTTGTCTGATGGCAACAATTAATAACACTTTTGAGTGAATAGTGCACAATTCGCTTAAAAGTATTAAAATCTAGACTTCTTTAAGTCAACTAACTTGTAACTGAATAAAGTTGATTTTAAAATTAATTAAAATCATCTATTCTCAATGTGCCAGGCTTGGCAACACATTTCAAGTCTATTTGGTTGTCCGCTGTCGCCTCTTTTTGTTTGACCTGCAATTAACACTACATTATCCAATAGTATTTGTTATAGTTTCTCGTAACGCACCCTTATTATCGTGGATTTGTTTAACAGCTAACTAACCAAGAAGAAAATGCTTTTCTTGCGATATTTTTGGATTATTATCGTTTGCTACCGCGTTGCTTTACAAAATGGTAAGATTAAGATTGCTATGTTTGAGTCATTTGGATCGAAAATCTCCAGTTTAGGTTGGTTTTCCTCGAGTGAAGAAAAGACAAAAATGCTTATTTACATTTAAGACAATGATCTACAAAACAAGCAGATGTTTTTGGTTTTGTTTTCAGGTATCTCTTATGTGTACAAAAATCCTGTCACTCTCGTGCTTTCGTTCATATGCTTGTGTTCGTGTTGTTCTTGTGAAAATTTAGAGCAAGTCTTGCACTCAGGTGAAAACGACAGCTTAACGGCATCGTGTTCACGTGGGCGCGTTGAGTATCTCTAGCGTTTGCACCGATGATATTGCTCATCATTTGTTTTCGCATGACAAAGTTTCATATTTTTGCGTTAATGCTAGTGTTTGACTTCTGAAAACCTGTTAATCAGTGACCTACGTTGTGCATGTGCCTCAACAATCTTGCTTTTCCCCGAGTCATTGGAGTAATCCCCCAAAAAGCTGTATGATCATATTCGGATAATTATGCTTAATCATTAAAAAAAAATGTCTTAATTGAATAAAACTACAAACTATTACTTGGTCAGCGTCCTTATGCAAAGCACCCCATCCCATAAACTCAAAACTTTGGGGACAACTGAAAGGACTTTGCATGAAAGACGTTAACTTCGTACTGGTATACTTTGTGGGTGTATGATACAGAACGTAGGTATTCCATTACATAGCGCAATACCAGGTCAGTATTGGAGCAATGTTGGTTATACCCGAGTGCACTTGTGGCCTTCACCCATGAAATATGTACCCGCGTATTCTTAACTTTTGTTCGAACCCAAAGACAACCGGCTTTTTGTTGAACAAGTGGTAGTAACCACCGATCGATTAGATTGCCGGAAAGAAGGTAGAAAAAACTCTTTCTTTCGTTCATTTAACAGTTACGTTTTTGGCAGCATCCGTTCGGATTGCTTAGAACAACACAATTTGTACCGAAGACGACACCAAGTCCTCGAAGTGACGTACAGCAGTGAAATGGAGAAACAGGCGCAGCGTTTGGCGACTTTTATGGCTCAGGTGGATTCTGAAATTCGTATGTAAGTGAACGAAAAAGAAAGCAGGAAAACAAATGTATCTTATTCTTATAAGGCTTCAGAACCAATGGTGCCTCTTAAAGTGCGGACAGGTCATTTAAAATAACGTAACAGTTTTTTCGAAAACTGTCTAGTTTTGTTTTAATCATAGAACATTTCAGAAAATTTTTGAAAGCTGAATCATTGTTTTATATAATCTGTGATCCCTTGATTACTTTATCTTGTATGGAAGTCGTACACGAGTATCGGGTGTGGGTATGCTGTGGTGAACAATAAGGGCGGAGGGGTCATTACATACGTGGTGGCTTTGTATGCACCTCCAGCGAGAACTTAAAACATAGCAGAGTACTTGTCAAATGTCTTGGCTCCAAAGTAAAGAGCAAAGTAAGTTCCCAGTAACATTTATTAAAGGGAATATGAGAGCTTTTTTAGTAAAACAAACCACCTATGAATCAATGAAATTGCTAAAAGTAAAGGTCGTGGTTTCTCAGTTGTAGCTGCAATTAGTGTCCCGAGAGCAAAGTTACGAGCTTCTAAGGGAAGAGGGGAAGGGGGAGAGGGAAGGCGGTTACGTCCGAGATTATTTTTGAAGCCAAGCGGAGGATATGGTATTTATTATCGTATCGCGTTATAGTATTCATCCAATGGTTAAAAGGAAACAGGTCGGATAAAATATTTATTTAAAAACGTATTCTGCCAATCGCAATGCCGACAACATAGTATTCATTACCCATGAAACATGTGGACATGCTATCAAATTAGCCTTAGTCAAAGTAATTTCCCAGGCATACAGTAACAATTTGGCTAATTTGTTCAGGACAATCAGTTGCGTTTCCAATTTAGAAGACGGTGGATATCCTTGGATCATGTGACCGATTTTGACCAATGGCGAGCGATAGCGATAAAAAATAGTTGGTGATGCAATAGTCTGGTTGCAAGTAACAAGTCAGAGTACACGATCTGATATCAAGGATTGACTATGAAATTGTCAGACCTTACAGCTTGTGTCTCTTTTGGTTCATCTCAGGGTTTTTTTCCTTTCAAGGGCTAATCAAAATAGTTGCCAGCAATCCTTCTGCACAAAGCAATACCCGGAGCCATACTGAGTGGGATCTTGTTGAGCATTACGTTTGTAAACTGAACCAATGAGAAAGTAGAATAAAGGGCAGACAAGTAAAATTGTTGTTAAAAGACCAAAATGTAATGTTGTGTTGTTTTGATATGTGATATCCATTCTCTACATGCAGTACTTATAAAGTTTTCGGAGAAGATCTTCTGGGATAATTGGGATAATTATAGTTTTTAAGGATATATTATGAGGATTGTACAGTTATATATATTGTAAGATAAGTATCGGTGCGTTTCTCGCGTGGGGCTCTGGTTCGTTTGGGTGGGTGGGGGCCGGATAGTTCCGGTGGTGGTTCCCCTCTTGGCCGGCGGGGGACCCTCGGAGTTTGGTCGTCTTAAGGTTGCCTTGGCTCTGGGGGTTCATCGCCTGTCGGGGTGGGGGGATCTGTTTGGGGCTGCCCGGTTTTCCGCCCGCTTGGGCGACCTGGATCTCTGCGTGGAACCGCACCGTATATGATGTCATATTATATTTTATATTGTATATATTGTAATATTTTATATATTTTTATTACTTTAGATAGGTATAGATAGGTGTCCCCAATTAGCTTACTTTAGTGTAAGCTAGATATTTTAAGACACGTTAATAAAGTTTATTATTATTATTATTTATTATTATTATAATTAGGGGCAGTTTGCTCAAGCAGAGACTCAGTCGACAGAACACAAAGCTGTTTTGCAAAAGAGTTTTCTAGTGGACATTTTAGTCTCTGGTCTTACTGTCCCTTACCCACCCATACTCCCCAAACACGTCGTTTTGTAACAATGTCCCATCTTTCTAAGCCTAATCAAGGAAACCTGTTTGTCATTAGTCCTTCCAGACTCCCCGCTAAGCCCACAAGAAATTTTCAACTGTTATAGCGAGCACAATTCTTGAAGTTTTGCAAATACCTTAAAGATACACATAATGTGCAGGAAAAATATGGTGATTGAAAATTGACTGAAGCCTGATTAAAGAAACATTTAACAACAACAACAACGACAACACTTTATTTAGACATGGTAAACTAGAATTACACAGTAATTTTCATCCAAGCTTGCTAAAATAAAGAAAAATAAATAATAATAATAATAACATTCTAAGAGAACTTACCGGGTAGACCCCCAATAACGTTTCGAAAGATTCGAAAAATGTACAAGCCCTCTGTTTTTTATGAAAAATTTCTTTCTTTTCAGTTTTCCGTATAGTAACAGTCCTTTTCCTGGAAGTCGAACACACGCCGCCTATGCATCGAGCAAGTGAACTCCTTCGCTCACCTGCGTATTAAATTCTCCTTTCTCCAAGTCGCTAGCATTTTTTTTATAGAGGAAGACAACAGTGATTACCGTGTGGAGATAAGGGATGAAATGTACGTTCGTCTACAGTGCATGAAAACTGTTCACGAGCGCTATGAATATCAGTGAAGTCTACGATGCGCGCTTGTTCCGCAGAACCAGCCGCCATTTTAATTCACGGGCGTGGACCGGCCGCCATTTTGTTTAACGCTCGTGGACCACGCGCGCGCCTTCCATAATCAGAACGAGCGACTTGGGGCAAGTCTATTGCGCGATATTTTAATTCGACTATCCATACTAAATAACAGGGTATAAAAGACTCTTTATAGCTTTCAATAGGCATAGCGCCGTAATCTAAGCTATCTACTAACCTTATCAAACTTCATGACGGTTCTTCACACTTAGCTATTATTTCCTTATTGTTAACTGAAACAAATTTATACTTGTGTGTCAGGGTCGTAACGAGGTATATTTTTCCAGCACTGATCCCACTTTTGGCCAAAAGTTCTGATCCATGAGTCCCACAAAAATTTTTTGAGCCAGTACACCATTTGATAACGTCAGCGATAGTAACTTAGTATTTGCGAGTTTAAAGTTAAGGGTCCTTACCCAAACAGGGGCGAATCCACCAAAACGATCTTGGCCGTTTTCCTATAACATGAGCGCTGTGTCGCCGGCGGGATGGCATTAAAATGCACCCTCCTCTTCTTCCTGACCGCCCCCTCCACTCCCCCAAATAACCTCGATTGGATGACTGGGTACCAGACCTCAGCCACTTTTTCAGGATTGTGCCACGAGAGTTCGCCTGCAATTTCAAGTCTTTTTCATATCAAAGCAGAGAAAATGGCATCAACTCGCACAGAAACTCAAACCTCTGCTGGGGAAAAACCCACTGGACCAGCAAAACTGAACAAGGATCCTACCATAGCGCAGATTTTTGAGACTTTAGAGTACGGTCCTGCTCCCGAGGCAGCTAGTAGTGCGAATGCGTGGCTCGATGAACATGGAAGGGACTTTGGACACTTTGTGAACGGCAAATGGGTTAAACCCGAAGGGAGAAAGGTTTATGAGACCAGAAATCCAGCAACAGGTTAGTGTTACGTTTTAATCTTGGTCAGTTACCGTCGTGCACATGAGTTCAATAGAAAGACGACAAAAGGCTACAGGACCCTACATGTAACTTACTGTAAATGTCTGCCGGGGCAAATGTACAACCCATCGAAACCCACGGGACAAAACAATCTTCCCCCATCAAAACCAAAATGACGAAAATGACTGTTGACAAACGCTAGTCATCTGGTTACCAGAGATTGAAAAATACGCTGTTTTGTATTGTATGTAGACTGTGTGTCTGCCCCTTGTTTGTTTGTTTTATCACATTTATAATGTCAAGAGAGAAGTGCACCCCCTTCTCAACCCTGCCCCTAGCATTTTCTGTGACATTTTACCTACATACAAGATATTATCAATCGTCGAAGCTCCCAGAGGGGCAAGTGCAGAATAAATTAAACTTTGTGGACTAAAAGAATGAGAGGGACACAATTACTTTCCTTTCTTTGCCTGCCATATCATCTCTCCTGTTTGTCAACCAACAAGGTATTGGCTGAGGTCACACTTGAGAGTTTAGGGTAGTAAAAAGCCCTAACTATGGTTAAGAACAGGTAGACAAAGTTTATTATGGCAAATCGGACTTGTTTACTTTAACACTTCTTCCGTGGTTTCGTGATCCAAGTGTGTCAATCAAACATTAAATTGGTGACAGATACGAATAAATGCACACATTTCTTTTTTGTTGTGTGTGACTGATTTTCAAGTCGATGAACATTTCTCCATTCTGTCATGGACTCTGAGCATGTGATTCTGATGATTGTGGCTCTTTTCCTTTTGATTATTGCTATCCGCAAAGCTCAGCGGCTTCGATTTCTCCCTCTTTACCTTCTTCATAAAAGAAGAGAACACAAGATTGCAATATGGTCTCCGTGCAAGGAAGATTCAACAGCAGAGAATATGGAGAGCAGCTTTTGCATGGCAAAGAAGAGCAGGTTGGGTATATCCCAGACCGCAAGGCTGGTTTGAAGAGATGTATCAGAACCAGGCCATGTCTTCCTTGTGGAAAAATGACCTCCTTATTTAATGGAGACATATTGTTACATTTGTCAGATGCTTGGGCCAGACCTGATAACTCAAAACACTCACTTGAGAAGAGCTATTTCACTGACTAAACGTGTTAATTACATCGTAAAACTACGAGATGGTAGAGCTCTGAAATGAAAAGAAAGGAGGGTTCAAAATGTGCCACCAGCAAGTACCAGTCAGTTGGTAATATCAGAACATATCTTAGAGTAACAAAAGTAGAGGTATTTATTTGTGTGTTTACCATTCAGAAATATAATAATAGTTTCAATTGGAGAAGTTGAATCAAAACTTACCTTGAGGTAAATGAAAAGTTGTCTGACATATTTAGTTCTATTTTGGTTTAACACTGAAGTATTCTCTGCAGAAACCGGACCATTGAAAATGCAGTAAAGACTCCAAGGTTTTGACAGAAAGTATGTGCGTAGAGCTGGTGCAATAGAAGAGTTGCATGCAAAAAAGATGACAAGCTGTCATCTAAGGAAAGCAAAGTTAAGATAAACTTGTGTTAAATGAACGTGATTCAGGTTGATTTACCATGGTAAACTTTGCTTTTATCCTGCCGCTGTTGCCAAAGCGACAGACTAGAGGGGCATTTACCATAGTAAAGTGAGAAAAGCTGGTCACATTCAAAACGTCTTAACTATGGTACATGTAAACTTTACATAATAATAATAATAATAATAATAATAATAATAATAATAATAATAATAATAATGTAAGTGTGACCTCAGCCATTATTATGCAGATGAAAGGAAAAGGAGAATGTTTCTGTGGGTACTTGAGACTAAATGAAATGCTGAATTGGTGATTCATTTTAGAAGCTTTAGGACAGAGTGGTGAAAGAGTTGTTTTAGGTTTGAGCAAAAGGTGACTTGGTTCTTGTCACATGATCACATATCATCACCACTTTTTGAGCATAAGACTGCAGGTAACACCAAGCTTGCAGTGAATGAATTTTAGCTTGCTGTTGCATTTGTTTTGTTGAGATTAAAACAAGTGAGCTGATAATACAATGTTCACACTAATGGGATAGCTATGAGTTCCACCATATAACATTGTTATTGACTGTTACTATATTTTTTTCTTTAGGGGAAAAATTAGCCTCAACAATGCAAGGTGAACAGGAGGATATAGACAGTGCTGTTGCTGCTGCAAGAGAGGCTTTCAAGTCGTGGAGTAAACTTCCTGGTCATGTACGAGCTCGTTATTTATACAGTATAGCTCGCCATGTTCAAAAACATGCTCGCCTTATTGCTGTGCTTGAAAGTATGGACAACGGCAAGCCAATCCGAGAGACGCGAGATGCTGATGTTCAGATTGTTGCAAGACACTTGTATCACCATGCTGGCTGGGCCCAGTTGATGGATACAGAGATGAGAGGTATGCCCCAAATATCTAGTGACCACTTGGGAGAAAATATAATTAATACACTGTAAGTGGGTGTTTTGGAGAAGCTAGTTGATAGTTTGTGTAAGCCAAGCTGTACATGTAGTGGAGCTCCTACCCTGCAAGCAGAGTTTCTTGGTCGCCCTATGTTCCAGCAGGCACATGCTGTGAATGTTGTCAAAAGGTGCGCATGATGTGATACGCTGTCAAACTTGTTGTACTTGACAGATTTGCATTTTTTTTTTACAATTTTTCCACTTCTACCAGCTCAAAAAATCAGCTGAAAGACAGCGCAGCAATTGTTAAAGCTTTGCTTTACTCAATTATTTATCTGGAATTTAAAGTAACTCTGAAATAAACCTAGTCCAAGTAACTTCTTCATGGAATTCGTAAGTTTTGTTTCTAAAGCTGATGTATGAGAGCGTGTGCAAAATATGCAAGGTAACCAAGAAACCTCTGCTAACAGGGTATGGAGCTCCTAAACATATAAGTCAAAAACATTCAGAGCCACTTATGCACTTGCATCCAGATGGTTACAGTGCTGTGAAAAACAAAACAAACAAACAAAAAACAAAAGCAAACATACAGACAAAAAAGGGAATAAACTAAAAGAAAAAGAAACAAAAAACAGAGAAAGAAAACACTTGGATTGTGCCTTGATCTGACACCTTTCATTTGACCTGTTTGAGGAATGTTACATGAAATCACAAAAACTATAACACTGCACCTTGTCTGCAACTTTTGTACATGTTACATGTAATCACTGGTGAAAAACAATTTATTTCAGTGTACATTTACCAAGGTACAGGGTACCCACATCCAGTGAGAGGACCATAAATTGTCTTCAATGTGAGGAAGCAATTACATGTACAGATATACATGTACACTGTTTATCTATGTTGACTGAAGCAAAAATGTCAAATTAGAACCATCTAATTTTTCTTGGTTTGCCATGTACATGTAAATGGCATTATCTTCTACCAGCATTTCTTGTGATCCACCTCTATACCCCACATTTTTTATATATTCTTTTATATCCCATTTAGATTGGAAACCCATAGGTGTGGTTGGTGCAATCGTTCCTTGGAATTTCCCACTAATGTTACTCTGCTGGAAAGTCTGTCCAGCGCTTGCCATGGGAAACACAGTGGTACTTAAACCAGCGACGTACACTCGACTGTCTGCACTTCTGTTTGCCGAGATTTGTGCAGAGGCAGGACTTCCAGCTGGTGTGTTTAACGTTGTCACTGGAAATGGTGCGTTTGGCAGTTCTCTTGCCGCACATCCTGATGTTGACAAGGTTGCTTTCACTGGCTCTACAGAGGTATCTTGGCTTTTATGAATGCTTTCATTTGATTAATGGTAAAATAAATGTGCATGTTCCTTGTACCTGCATTCAAGTGCTCTTTAGAACAACAAAAGGGTTTTTAGTGTTGGTTGTTTTTTATACCCCAATTACTCCAGACCTGAAAATCTTAACTTCTTCACCGTTATTTTAGGCTGAAGTAATATGTATGCGTTTATTAATCTTAGGAACTTTGGACTTGGTAATTTTGCTTCAAATAGATCCACTAAATGTGGATAGTGTATATTTGCACAAACGTTTTATGTTAAGTTTTTCAAGAATAGTGTTTAAGTTTTAATACAGTGCTAAATTAGTGTGCATGTCAACATGTAAAGGCACCCATGGCAAGTTATGTCAGTCCATTTTCTACCACTTTAATACTTGCCCACCCAGCCCTTGAAATGAATGGTTACAGACCAGACCTCAACACTAGGGTTGTGCCCCTACTCTTTTGGGACAATGGTATAGTATGATGAAGTCAAATGCTTAATCAGAGAAGGACAACATGCAGCATTTATGTGCATAGTGCTTTTTTGTGTGTACAGTATATCAAATGGCAAAAAAATTTTTCTTGCCTTCGAAAGTAAAATTAAACATTTCACCATGACACATACCAGTCAGGATTTACATGAAGATAGAGCTCAGTTAATTTTTGATCTTGACTAAGAGAATCAGATGTCTTTTCTTCAGATATATGCTGTGTGTACATGTATATCTTAAAATGTGAGTTTATTCTGACTCACAATTGCTTCTTCTGAGCTTGTGCATGTATTTGTAGGTAGGGAAAGTTCTTCGTAGGCTGACAGCAGGTAGTGGCAAAAAGCTCTCCTTGGAGCTTGGCGGCAAATCACCTGTGGTCGTGTTTGACTCGGCTGATCTGGACAGTACTGTGGAGGGCATTGTGGATGCTATTTGGTTCAATCAGGGACAGGTGGGTTATTTCAAACTCCAGTACCCACTGATAATTTTTAACCCTTTAAGCCCCAATATTAAAATGCATATTCTCCTCACTCTTTTCTCCATATTTTTTATGTTACCAGTTGGAAGAATTTCATTCAACATCAAGACTTTTCATCTTTGATGATCATTTCCTCTATTCTCATTAGCTGTAGGTTTGATCAAGTTGTGATATTGTAAGGAGAAATTACATGCTTGTCACTATTAGGGCTTAAAGGGTTATTACCAAATATCCTGTATGAGGCTCAACTAAGTCACAGTTATTTTTCAGTGATAAATACATGTACTCTATAAATGGAACCTTGTCTTATGGCCACCCTGTTATTCTAGCTTCTTTATTTTGGGCTGAGTGAAAGCTCATGAAAGCATTTTTTAATGTACATGTAAAAACCTTTTTGCTGGTAATCTGTGATCACCCCATCAATGAGGCCAGGTGCCCTTCACCATCATTAGACTGAGGTAGTAAACCACAGTGAGAGCAGATTTCAGCACAAAGTGTGTAATACCAAGTAGAAATTTTTAAAGTGTACAATGTGTGTGAGGTTGCTATGGAGTGAGCAAATGCCCTATTGAATTTTCCGCGGCCACGCTAGGAACAAAGAAGAATCTTTGACCCCAGTTGGATTTGAACTCACGACCTCTGGATCAGATTACCGTTGCTGTTCTGGAGGTCGTGGGTTAAAATCCCACCGGGGTCAAAGATTTTTCTTTGTCCTCGGTATTAATTATTTTGTAATTTCCTTTTCAAGGCCGTGTGGCCTAGGGAAATTCAATAGGGCATTTGGTCACCTCATGGCACTCTCATGTACACTTTAAAAATTTCTACTTTCATTTAATACACGAGTGCTACACGGCACCTCACATTGTTTGGAATACCAAGTCTTCAGGGCTCGAGACTAACTTTTCGGCTTAGTAGCCAAGTGGCTAGTGAGAGTTTTGATTTCACTAGTCGAAATAAATTTTCACTAGCCAGACTTTTTTGCGTAATCTCATACTGTGTTCAATGTATCTCAAGAGTGAAGAACTTGAATGTCGACTATTCTTTCCAACGGTTAAAGATCCTCACACGCGGAATACAAAGTATTATGTGCCTTCGGGCAAATTCCCAGGCGCCATGTAGTTCACGCCTCTCTTTTCCGTTTCGGTCAGAACATGCCAAATAACTTGAAAAGTTAACCTTATATGCCGAGCATATCATCGTACGGGGAGACGTTGGGAAGACAAGACTAACATTGTACGAACGTTGTAAGGTACGTTGAAACGTTAAATAGACAAGACTGATACAGCACTCAACTCACGTACGGAAAAACGTCTACAAGAGAAGACTAGTAAATATAAGCGTATTTAAGTGCGGAGAAGCATTGAGCAGAAAAATATAATAAGGTTCGAACTTACTAAGGTACGGAGAAACGTTGAGAAGTTTATCAAACACGTTGGTTGCAAATGCACTAAGGTGGGGAGAAACGCTGCCAACGTACCAAGATACAGAGACTAATAAAATACGAAACTACTAACTTACGGAGAAACATTCAGGGATTAGACAAATCTAATTCCCTAGACTCTAGGGAATCAGTTTTGTCTTCTCAACGTTTATCCGTACGTTAGTGCGATTTTAGTTGTCTCATTTATGTTCCTCTGTAACGTTTCTCTTCCGTACGTCACACACGTCACATGTGTGACGTACGGAAGAAACAGAGAAACGTTAAATGTTGAGAAGACAAGACTAATACCGTATGAACGTACTAACGTACAGAGAAACGGTAAGCGATGTCGACTTATCGTACGAATGTACTAACACACTGAAAACCTTAGGAAGAGCAGAACAATGTCGTGCGAACGTGCTAACGTACAAAGAAACGTCGAGAAGGCTAGACTAATAAATCGGCAAACCTACTTACGTACGGAGAAACGTTGTGAAGACGTTACGTAGAGAGAAACGCTGGAAGAGTAACTATTCTACGAACGTAGCAATTAATGGGAAAAAGTCGACAACAAAAGACTAAACATGAAATTATGAATATGTGAAATTCATATATTTGAACTGCGGAATGAAGAGTTAAATGTAAAGAAGATCCTCGCAGTTACGCAACTGCATAAGTTGCGTTAATAACTGCGAGGATCTTCTTTACATTTAAAAGACTAAACAATTGTGTGAACCTACTAACTTGTAGACAAATATCATATGAACGCACTAATAGACCTTTCAAGGAAACGTATGGTGAAACGTTTTGAAGACGGCTAATTTCGTTCGAACCTAGAAATGACGGAGAAAAACGTTGCCATCCGAGAAAAGAATTTAGAGGGAAAACGTTGAGAGGACAATCAAAACGAGTATCATACGACGTTATGATATCCTTCTACGTAATACGTTTTAATTTCTGCTCACTCAATTTGCTTTTGGGATCCAATCATCAGAAGTAATATTTAGTTTGGTTTCCATCCGGTGCTTTAGTGCTTTGAAATTTTCACTAGCCAAAATGGCTAGTGAAAGCGCAGAACTTACTAGCCAAAACGGAATTTCTACTAGTCTGTGACTAGTTGGCTACCGTTAGTCTTGAGCCCTGCAAGTAGTCTGATTAGCAGCTTTTTAAAGCCTAGACAACTGTTCCTTTTCTTCTTTTTTTTTTAAGGTTTGCAGTGCAGGTTCACGCTTGATTGTTCAAGAGTCCTGTGCTAAACGTTTGATTGACAAGCTCAAAGAACGCATGACACACCTTCGGCTTGGACACTGCCTTGACAAGGGTATTGACATGGGAGCCATAGTTGACCCCTCCCAGAAGAAGGCCATTGCAGCTTTTGTTGAAGAGGCTAAGAAAGAGGGAGCTGAAGTCTACCAAAACTGTGCATCCATGCCGTCAGACGGGTCATACTACCCACCCACTTTAATCACTAACGTACAGCCAGTGTCCAAGATTGTGATGGAAGAGGTATTGTACACTGTTAGGTACATAGAGGATATTACACGGCAGTGCGAAGATGTGAATTTTACTTTCGAATAGTAAAAACAATATTTTATGAATGTGCTGCAATTGAGCGAAATATTGTTTTCATCATGAGAAAATAAAATTCATATCTTCAAGCTGCCATGTTTTTTATTGTATAGACAAGAGTATTTTTGCACAAACAACAGTGTAAAAGTGGGAAGTGATGCCATCTGTATCCTCACTAGTGAGAGTAAATGCCACTTGCTGTTTTGAGGGGTGCATGTGATAAAACCATTGCAAAGGTGGCACCTGTGAGACTTTGCAATATCAGTATCACTGTGTATCTGTCTCTGTTTTGATAACCCTTTCACTCTCGGAGTAGGTTATGGAGACATTAAGGTGATTCTAACTTTAATGAGGCTGTGGATGAAATCCTGCAGTGTGACCTTTCAAACGACGCCTCTTCTGCAGTACTATCACCTGGTACGAGTTAAATTTAAGCATTTTACAAAACGATTTTAGGCACTCTTGGGAGTGAAAGGGTTACGACTTGAAGAACGTCATAGACCTTGAAGGCTTATTTCTGCTCTCAGTGCCATGGGGATCAACAAGTGTATCTCAGCATGCTTTAATAGCTGTTTCAACTGTTATGTGATAAATGCCAATTGTGTATCAGTGAGGAAAGAAAACGGTTTAGGATTCATAACCAAATTTATCCCTGAATGGCAATGTTTCAGCTGCAGCTTGGACCTCTTATGTGGAATGTAGTGACATTATTTAATTTTTTAACAAGTGTTTCTGCACATTGACAGGTGTTTGGTCCAGTACTGACTGTCCTTACATTCAGAACTGCCAAGGAAGGAATAGCTTTGGCTAACAACACCAATTATGGGCTTGGAGGAAGTGTCTGGACAGAAAATTTGTCACTTGCTTTAGAAGTCGCATTGAGCATCAAGGCAGGAGCAATCTGGGTCAACGGACATAACTTGTTTGATGCTGCTGCAGGGTTTGGCGGTTACCGTGAGAGTGGATTTGGTCGAGATGGCGGCAAAGAGGTGAGAATTGAAAATTAAAAAAATAGGCACTGATCACTTGTCACACTGGTCACTAGGGAATTCAAGGGTTAAGGCTGGATTTCACTAGCAATGGAGTCAGAGTCAGAGTCATAATCAGAAGCATAGAGCATTACAATCGAGTGGAAATAAAACGATGGAGTCATAGGCAGAGTTTCCTATTGCACGTACGATTCCATCACTTATGATCCAGTGAAAACCAGATTGTCAGAGTTGTAAGCAGAAATTTGTATGCAGTGGGCCTGAAGATGAGCCCTGTGATTGGTTTATTCTTCTGCTTCTGCTTATGACTCTGACAATTGATCTGGTTTTCACTTGATCGTAAGCGACGGAGTCATAAGCGCAAATTGGACGAAAATGGAAATTTTGCGATTCTTGTGACTCCAATTCTGTCGCCCTTATGACTCCGCTTACGATTTGGTTGTTTTATTTTCACTAGATTGTAAGTGTTCTTGTGACTCCGACTCTGACTCTGTCTTTATCGCTGTTGAAAATGAGCCTTTAATGCCGGAACCATGAGCTTTGATAGGTGGGGTCTTATCCCTGGTAGGTCCAACCTAGCTGGATTGGTCAAGGAGGAGAGGCCCTGACACTCCATTTTAGAAGTTAAGCAGGGGGACAATCACACCCTTTCTGATCCAGAAACCCTAAATGGCCTTGTATGCCTCCTGTCATAATAAGGCCAAAATAAGAAATCATGATGACTGTTTTTGCTTTAATTCAACAGGGTCTGTACGAGTATGTGTGCCCTTCATGGCAAACCAGGGCCAGGCCATCTGTGGAGGATTATGATGTGAAGTCGTTTGGAACTTCTGTTCCGGCTAGAGTGATGAATCCAGATTCCAATCCTGTAAAAGTCCCAGATTCTGCTTCAGGGAAAATGGACGGAATTAAACCACCAAGGTGCAGTACACGCGATCGTTAAAATAATTTTCTATGAAAGTTAATATGCAGTTGCTAATGACCCTCTAATGTTTGACAATCAAGGATTGTGTAGTTTATTAACTGAATGGCAATTAAACCAAGTGCAAGGATAATTATTTTAAAATTCAGATTGAGGGCATGATGTGGGGAATCAGCACGTTACTTCCTTGGACCTAACCCTTTAAGCCCTGATATGAAGATACATGTTCTTCTTACTGTTTTCCATACAGTTCTTATGGAACTAGTAAGGAGAATTTGTCTAAATATTAAGACATCTTATCCTTGGTGATTGTTTCCTTTATTCTCATCACTTGAATGCTTGAACAAGCAGTGATCATGTAAAGAGAAATTTCATTTTCGTCACTGCTAGGGCTTAAAAGGTTAAATCAATGAAAGATGCGTAATTTCCTACTTACACTGACTTTGTCTTTTTTTCAGCATTGATCATACTTACAAAGTCTACATTGGAGGAGCTCAGAAACGCCCAGATGGAAACTACTCGCGACCAGTATTGGACCCCAGGGGGGAGGTGACAGGACAAGTGGCTGAAGGAAACAGAAAGGACATCAGAGATGCTGTGGAGGCTGCACATAAAGCTGCACCAGGGTGTGTACATTGTAATGTTATCAAGTTACAAATTCTCAATGCTAGTTTCTGTAGAATGGGTATGGTATTAGTCGCGAGAATTGTGATCGTTATGCAGAGTTGCAAATAACAGTCAGTCATCAGATAACGGCCCAACAAATTTTGCTAATGTCACCAAAGTCTGCCCTTTGGTCGGGCGTAGTACCCAGAAAAATGTGTTCTTTTTTAAATTACCAGTGACTGTTATTTTGCTGACATGAATCAAAATCCATCTTGAGTGCAAGAAAATTGTCGATTAAGGACTGACATCGTTGCTGTAAACTGTCCTGTTGGTAGCAAATCAACTTTAACACATCATGATGTTTAACCTCATTATCATTTTTTGTTTTGTCAGACCAAATTCTTAACCAGAAATTCGTCCTTTTACGGTAAAAAACTGTTTGTATCCCTGCTTATAGAAAACGTTTTGAGGTTTCAAAGGTTATATCCTGAACTCAACTCCTCCTTACTATGTAAATAGCCAACTGGTCAGCAGATTTTTAATTATATTTTAGGTTTTTTGAAAAAAAAGGTTTTTGTATGTGGGGCCCCCAAAGACTACTAGGTTTTAAAAATCCAACCTTGAAACACCAGCTGTCTCGAACTCGCAAGGGAAAGAGAAAATTGTTCAGGAAAGCAGGAACTTGAGATAGTCATTACAAAAGTCCTTGGCCACACTATCCGAGGGAGGGGGGGGGGGGGGGTTGAGATAGCGGTATTGTTCGATATAATGGAGGTGTACTGTATAGATAAAACACTTTGTAAGATTTTTAATGTATGTTTTATGACCCTGTTTCTCTAGCTGGGGTAAAAGAGCTGCTCACAACAGGGCCCAAATTGTTTACTACATGGCTGAGAACTTGGAGCTGCGACACGACGAGTTTAGCCAGCGGCTCTGCGACATGACGGGGTGTTCTTTGGAGGAGGCTAAGAAGGAGGTTGACACCGCAATTCAGAGGTTGTTTTACTGGGGTGCTTATGCAGATAAATTTGGAGGAACTGTACAGGTAAGTTTGGGAGCAGACCAACAAAAGATTATGTTGACCAATGAAAACTTTGAAAGAAAAAACATCGAGAACTTCCCTTTTAAAGCCATTTTGGTCAGTTAAGTATGATCAAGGAATCCACTCTGAGGCTGAGACAGTGACAATTATACCAGCAGGATGCGTTGGACATGGGGTGATTGAAACGCGCTGATTTACAATCGCCTGATACCCAACTTCCGAGTTTGTACCAAGTGATGTGTTTTGTCCAATGAACGCGCACGAAAATTAATCCGTGGATTGTAATCGCTGATAACGTGTGTGCGGTAAACCAATTACCGAGATTAATGATTTTAATAAAGCTAAGTATTTCCTTAACGTTAACAGAAGTTGATTGATTTCTTTCATGCATACATCCACATTGAGTGTCCCAGCCCAGAAGGACTCATATAGCACAGTCACAGAGTGCTTGAACTAATATCCCAAAGGTCGAAGTTTTTTCTTTGAACCTTCTTGTAACAGCACCTTTAGGGTTGGGTTAGCGTTTAGCTGCTAGCCACCGTTCCATGGCTGGTTGATGCCAAAATTAATACCCCAAGCTAGCTGATGACTCATCTTGTTTTCTCAACCTTCCCCCTCCTCTAAGGAAACTCCATTCTATGGTGCCACGGTAAAGATTCATGAGCCTGTAGGAGTTATAGGCATCGCGTGTCCTGACACGTGTCCCTTACTGGCATTTGTATCTCTACTGGCTCCTGCTGTCATCCGAGGAAACACTGTAGTGATTGTCCCAAGTCAGAAGCATCCTATGGTTGCTGTCGACATGTACCAGGTACTGATCTAGAAAGTTACTGCGTGGCTTCCTTCCCACTGTGTCAGATAGTGTGCTGCTATGCGTACGCAATAGGCCTTTTCCGAGTTGCCCTTTGTATATGTTTCAGAGCGAGGTCAAGTGTAAAAGTTTTGATATGAAAATAAGTTTCATTTGTCAATTGAAGGACCTCATTTTCATATGAAAGTTTTGCACTTGACCTCGCTTTGAAACAGAGGCTAAAGGCAACTCGGAAATGGGTATTAGTATGCACGCACGCATGCGCCGTGGTGTAGTGCAAATGCGAAAATCTGCTTGGCTCGACAATTGTTGTCTATTTACTAATGGGTCTACTCGTCCTCGTTTTCTACGGGCAATAGTCAACTCGGGTGGGTCTCGACTCATAGAAACTTTGCTCTCGTTGTCTTATTGTTTTGGTAGACATGCCAAAGGTTTTAAGCGGAAAACAGCAATATGTCATTACGTAGCTTCCTTTTTTGGACTCTCCAAGGCCGTAGCGCGCACAATCGTTATCTATCAGCGAATAGATATTTTTTTTTATATTTTTAATATTTTTGTATTTGCAAACGAACACGGTAAATATCTACTAATAAGCAATAGAGAATGGAATTTGGCGAGGCTGGCTTTTTTTGGGCTTTTTTAACCTGCCAAAGTAGAGAAAATTTATGGCAAAAGATTATTGTAACGAGGTAGAGTTATTTCGTTTTCATGGATATTTCATGTTTTGCGTTGTATAGCTATCAGAACAATTAAGTTATTACAATACTCCGGGGAGGCTACGATATACTCCTCAGTGGTTGCTGCATGCTACGGAAACTAGAGTTGATGCACTTCCACTTTTCTTGATCGTGCGTGAACGAAATTTGTTTGGAGTAGTTTTAACTTAGTTTTCATCCTTTATCTGTCTTCTAGATATTTGATACATCTGATTTGCCAGGCGGAGTCGTGAACATAGTAACCGGAGACCGAGATCACTTAACCAAATACCTGTCGGAGCACCAGGATGTGCAGGCCATGTGGTATTTCGGCTCCGCAGAGGGCAGCAAATTCGTGGAGTGGTCCTCAGCGGTGAACGTCAAACGCACCTTTGTGAACTATGGTCAGAGCCGGGACTGGTTCGACAACGCACAGGGGCAGGGCGAGGAGTTTTTGTTTCATTCGACCGAGTGCAAGAACGTGTGGCTGCCAATGGGAGACATCTTTGCTAATTAGAGCGCTTATCATTTACTCTATCAGATGTTGCAAAATGGGGAGTCGCACCAATAGACGAGAAATGGCCAAACCGCCAAGTATCCACTAGGCTCTTTAAGCCCCACTTGCGATCAGCATCAAATTTCTTCTCGTCATATCGGTCCATTATAACACATGCATGTCATGAGAATTAAGGAAGTGATCACCAAAGATGAAGTGTCTTGATGTTTAAACAAGTTCTCCCAATAAGTACTCAATGAAACGTTTGGAGACTAGTGAGGAGAATTTGTATAATGATGCTGCGGTTTAAATTTTTAAAAATACGGGGGACTCAGTTTTCATTTTTCTCATCTGCTTAAAGTGATTGTTGTCGCAAGCATGCAGAAGTGGGCTGAAAACCTCTTGAATGTAAGAACTTTGGCTTTTTCAGTAATTGTTTTCTTCAGTATTTCCCCCATCATCTTTATTAGTCATGTGGAGGGTAATGTGTTATTTTCTGTAAAAACTGGTTTTCTGGGATGGTTCGTTTTCAAGGTCAACAAAGGTACTAGGTAACAAGGTGACAGCTTCTTACACAGTGAAATTTCATACGACCACGGAATTGCTACAAAAATGTGGTAGGGTTTTCGGGTTTTTTGATAAGAAAATTGAGTTAACCCTATAAGCCCTATCAGCGAGCAGCATCTTTAAAATAACACTGCTAAATCAAACTCAATGGTCATGAGAATAAAGGAAATGATCATCGAGGAGAAAAAGGTATTGATTGTTAAACAAATTCTCCTTATCAGTACCATAGGAAATGTGTGGAGAATAGTGTGGAGAATATTCAAGCTGAAAGCCCACGAAAAAGTAGTCGTAGTATCTGAGTTGCTGAAGGGCCAGTATTGAGTTGAGTACACGACTATCCAAATTTGTAAGAAGTTTGCAGCGGCTTGTAACGTCAAGTGATCTCCATAGGTCCGTCCCATCACAAGCCATTGATTTGACGTATTCATCCCAGAGTAAGCCGACAGACAGTTGAAGTGGGAATCCATCAGTACCATCAGGGTGCGTCCGCAAATACACTACAATGGCTTCCCTTAAAGTTTTAGCAGATCCAATTGTCTCCGCGTGCAGTTGCCCTACAGAGAACATCTCAGCTTATCTCGACGAGGTAATGGCTCCTTTTGTTAAAAACCTCCCCACTTACGTCAAGGATACCAACCACGCTCTTCGGATTTTTGATTCGTTCAATTTTGATGAATCCGATGCTCGTCCTCGTTTCCTGTTTACCATGGACATTACGTCTTTGTACACAGTCATCCCTAACAATGGTGGACTAGAAGCCCTTACATATTACCTAGACCAACGGACGATCAAGGAACCACCTACCCACACACTGACCCGCTTGGCTGAACTTGTGCTGACACTTAACGCCTTTTCTTTTAATGACCAGCACTATCGCCAGATTGGCGGTGTTGCCAGGGGCACAAAGATGGGCCCTAATTATGCGTGCTTGTTCGTCGGATTCATCGAAGAACAAATCCGTGAAAAATACACTGGCTTCGTCCCACAGTTACACAAGCGCTACATCGATGACGTAGTTGGAGCCGCACAGTGCACTCGCCCCGAGTTGGAGCAGTTCATTGATTACGTCTGCAATTTCCATCCAGCTCTCCAGTTCACTTTTACCATCAGTGAACTTGAACTGCCTTTCCTCGACATTAAGCTGGCAATCACCAACAACAGAATACAGACGTCCATACACTACAAGGAGACTGACACACACAACTATCTGCACTACACTTCGTTCCACCCGCGTCATTGCAAACAAGCAATACCATACAGCCAGTTTCTGCGTCTCCGACGGATATGTTCTAATGATGTCGACTTTTCTGAAAAAGCTGAGGAGATGTTGACCTTTTTCAAACAACGGGGCTATCCTGAACCGCAACTGCATAATGATCTTCAGAGGGACACAACCATCTCACGTGACGAGGCATTGTCCCCAACGCGTCTCAATGTTACCAATGTTGACAGAGTACCTCTAGTACTTACTTACCATCCTTTCAACACTGTAACGAGAAAGATCCTTTTAGAGAATTTCAACATCTTATCAACTGATCCTGAGACACGTGGGATATTCCCTGAGCCGCCCCTCGTCTCCTATCGACGCGACAAGAATCTCCGGGATTTCCTAGTACACTCCACTAGCAGCTCTCAGAGGCCCCTTGATGCTGGCTCTTTTCCCTGCCGTCGTCCCCGCTGTCAGACATGCCAGTACATTACTTCTCAGACTGTTCTACATGGGCCCAAGAGCTCACATACCATCCAAAATCGCTTCACCTGTCAGTCTGAGAATGTGGTGTACTGCATCACTTGCTGCCGTTGCACTAGCATGTACATCGGTGAGACCGGAAGGCGCCTACGGGAACGCTTCGGTGAACACCTGCGTAGCATCCGCAACCGGTCTCCTGGGCTTCCTGTAGCTGAGCACTTCAACTCCGCCAACCACACTATAGATGACATCAGGGTCTGCGGAGTCAAGCAATGCAGCGGCAGCAACACCAGTCGAAAGCGGCGGGAGATGCAATTAATCTTTGAGCTCGGCACGCTCAAGCCGGGAGGACTCAATATTAATTTCAGTTTTATTTAAATACTTTCATTTCACGTGCACGCGCTTTGGTTGTTCGTTTCTTGTGTGCGCGCGCTTTACGTGCGCATTTTTCAGTTAGACTTTTGTATGGCGCAACGCGCATATTCCTGCACACTGAAGAAGGGCTATGCCCGAAACGTTTGTGCCTTTACAAACTCTGACACCTTAACGTGTTTAACTCGCGTATTAACTTTTTCTAAATATGTATGCCTATTTGAGTCAGTTGATGGCAAAGTGCCGAGAACTGACAATTACCATCCCTGGGTGGATCACGATAGCTAGACCTTGGTTCGAGATTCGACACGAAAATAACCGTCTATCGTTTTCAGTAGTATTTCTGGCGACGGCTCCTCTTATCTTCGTTGAGCGAAAACGTTGTAAAAGAATACCACTGAACACAGACGCATGCCCTGTGCGATTCCCTCGTGCCAGTCTCCAGCTCACACCACAGGTAATCCAACCTCATCTTGGGGGATAATCTGTGAATCGGACTTCTTTATTTCTTCATACGTACCTCATACTAAAACATAAAATGTCATCCTATATCCTCGTAAAAAGTGTGCGTGTGTGTGTGTGTGAGAGATAATTGAGCTTAAATTTGGAAAGAAATTGCAGTACATTCTTTGTATTTTAACGCTATTTTGGAATTATGCTTGCTCAATTATCTCTGAAAAATGCGTGGTTACCCACATTTTTCTTTTTGGATTCCAATAACCCTTGCTAAGATCTTCTTTTTCCCTATAGTCATAACCTTTGCAAAAATACATTTGTATTAGGATTCACCGCCCTTAATCAGGGACACTCAACGGTTCGTTTCGGGGACTATCTGTTCGGAAGGCCTAAAATCGCCTGAGATTTTCGGATTTAATTGTAGTGAAACCTAGAGATTTCTGCGGCGAAACATTGCGTCGAACTTTCGTAACAAGAGGACTTATTTAATAGTTCCTATTGTTTTCGGAGGGCCAAATATGATTAGAGTGCAAAATAATGTCAGCTAGCATTTTCGGAGGGCAATCTGCAGCTGATCGGAAATTTGGAGGATATAGGATTCTGTTTCCTAAAATTTTCGGCGGCCTAAATTCAGAAATTTTCGGCTAAAAATCCGAACAGATCAATCGGCGTTAGCTTAATTGTTTAATTAGTAGGTATGGATGTAAAACTACCGTGGCTTTGGAGAAACTTGCCGAAGTCTTTTCGTAGAATCGGTAAAGAACGAAGGAAAGGATAATATGCATTCCGTAAACGAAAAAGCACGCAACTAGCTATGGGAAACAGTGTTAAGACGAAGACTTGTCGGCGCGCTTGGGTTTTATGGTTGTCGAGCCCGCAGCATCACAAAGGCAGCTCTTGCAAGTTAGCGGGAAAAAAGGGCGCGTGTTTCAGTTTAATTTATTACTTTGAGTCATTCCACAGTGTTACATTTCGCATAATTGTGCCATTCCGCAACTCATGCATCCTCGGAGACCCAGGGGCAGATAGTGGGGCGAGGGAAAGTCAAAAAAGTGGGCGAAGAAAACCTGGATCTCCGAGGATGCAACTCATGCCACATGCCATTCCGCAAACTCATGCCGCCTTTTACCCTCACCACGTTTTGCATTGTTAACAGGTCATACATAGAGGATAAAACACGGCGGTGCGAAGATATGAATTTTATTTTCGAGCAGTAAAAACAATATTTTACGAACGAGCGCAGCGAGTCAGTAAATTATTGTTTTTTACCACGAGAAAATAAAATTGGTATCTTCAAGCCACCGTGTAATTTTCTTTTTATTAAATGGACGAGAGTATTTTGCACAAACAACAGTGTAAGAGCGGGATATGACGTCATCGATATCCTCACTAGTGAGGATATGGAAAATACGCCACTCGAGTCCCGGACGTAGTTTCGTATGAACTTTAAGAGTGGTCTATTTTCCACTAAAACACTCTTGTCTATATAATAAATAAGCTTCTTTCTGAATGAACGGTGCACCCTTTCAACTTTGCCCTGTGTCTGTGGGTGATATGGGCGTCCCTTTACCACCTTGATCCCAAGTTTCTTACAAAGTTTATTGACGGTAACATTCGAACTCCGCCCCTTGTTCATGCTGAATAACTTTAGGTAGATCGAGCTGTATGTAAATTGCAGACAGTGTCATTGCGATTAGGCTTGCTATGTTTCCCTCCAACGGTATCGGCCAATGATAACGACTAAAGACGTCCATTAGAGTAGGCACGAATTTAAATGTCTTTCCTTTCCATTTTGTGGGCATGTTTTCCATGCTTATCAAATCCACTTGGTGGCGGATTTGTACATTGCCTGCCCCTATCTGCTTCAGGGCGGTCTTGTTTTGAAACAGCCCATTTAACTGTTGTTGGAGTCGAGATTTTACAAGAACGCATCTAATATCTTTCTCCCCCACTCCTTGGCAAACATGCTTTAGTGGATGATAAAGCTTCCTCGTTGTGTAAACTTTAGATTTTTAAATGCCTCCTTTATAACACTAGGTACATGAGATTTTTTCGAAATCAGTTTAACATCGCAACACAGTTGTCCTCTCACTGATAAACGCTCTATTCCGCCAGAATCGCACAAGCGCAGATTTTATCTTTGTACTTCTCGCTCTAGTTGTTACATTGAATTCTCCTTTCAGCAACTCAAGGAATGTGTCATATATTTCTTCATCCAATGAGGAAATGGCTAGTACTTGAACATTACAGGCAACTGTTATTAAGACAAGACTAACCAAAAAAGCATTCATTTTTCGCGTAGCCTACGTGAATGCGTACTAAACTTGCACTGAGCTTGACAATGGCTAGACAGTGTCTAGAAAGCAGCAAGTCTACAAATCGCAACAGACATATTTTTTTTTTCGTGTTTGTTGTTCAATTATTTTAATTACAGGTTAGCTCTGAGATAAATTCTATTTGACACCGTAAACTTGCTTCCATTGCAGGATCATTTGCACTTTCACCTTTTTTGACCTTCGAGGTATTTTTTTTATATATAAATTTTTTAAAGGAAGCCAACTGTGTGCCATGTGGCCCTCTTTGTTGTTTGCGGCATATTCTGTTGCTCTAGCCTCGTTCCCAGTAGTCCTCGGCGCGGAATCAAATGTGACGTCACCCGAAGATCTCGGCGGGAAACTCGCGCTATTGCGCTCGGTTCCAAGCCTCCTCCGCTCACTCGCATAGCGCGAATTGGCTTGGGGACGAGGCTACGATTGCCCACGTGACGTGATCTTCACCGGAAAAAATACGCAAGCTGACTTTCCCTTAGGCTCAGTCTCCAGCCGTGAGTGTCTCGATGCGCCCGCTATTCTCGCCACCTTCACGGCTGGGCGCACGGGTTTGGTTATTGTTTAGACTGACCAATCAGAGACAAGCCCCCTGAAATTTGCGGGGCAGAATGCGCGACATAATTTAGCGGGATTTTATCTTTCTCTTGGAATTTCACACTTTTAGGAGGACGTTTCAGGCATACTTTTCGCATTTCGCTTTTTTTCAAGACGATAAAATAAAAAAACATAAAATTTAAGCAAATGACGTGTGGAATGTTTGCATAATTATTAAAATTGTAATGACGTCACGGACATGCAACCAAACCCGTGCGCCCAGCCGTGAAGGTGGCGAGAATCGCGGGCGCATCGAGACACTCACGGCTGGAGACTGAGCCTAACTTTCCCTTGGCCTTGCGTTTTATTGGCAACATTGTTGAGGTCATTGTTGAAACACTTTGTTAGCTTCACCGCCGTACGTTAACCTCAACTTTTAATAATGTGCTAGTCCCATGCTGAAGGAGAGTGGCACAGCTCACATCTCCCTGCGTGAAAAATCCTGCAGCATCTCATAAAATGACAAACAAAATTTTGTGCACGGTAGATGACCGCCCACCTCCCTGAGAAGATTAATTCTCGACTGACGCCGTTAAATGAAAATTTAATCTCAAAGAAAAAGGAAAACGAATTATTTTCAAGCCAAATAAAATTAAAATTTCTTTATTGCATACATTGAGAAAAAAACGAATGAGCAAACAAAAGAGCAGCAATGTAGCTTGGGATGAGCTGTTGAACGATTCTGTAATGACCGACTGCCGACAGCCATAGGAGCATCTCCTTTGGGATGGCTGAACTAACGAAATACAAGGTGAAATTCGTTGTGTAACTAAAGAACGAATTTATTTAAATTGCAAAAAATTATAACCCAAAACGGGAGGGACAGCAACATGAAAGAAAGAAAAGAAAAATGGAACACACAGAATCTGTTATCGAAATTATCAAAGCTTAAAAATTTGATATTCCCTAGATTTTGTTTTGTTTCTTCATTTTTGTTCTGGAAATCCTGCACTCATTTCTCATTAAAAATAAATGATCTCTAAACATAAATGATCTTGAACCATTTCTTAAATAATCTTGTAACTTTTAAAATTTGGATGAAAAAATTTTGGTTGGTGTTGTTTGTTCTTGAATCTTTAGTGGAAGAAGGAGACATGAGAAAATTGAAACAGGAGAAAGGATTTGACAGAAGTTTTTTCTATGACGCCTACAGTGAGAGAGAAGAAAAGTTTAGTAATGACTGTTTATGTGCGCACCCTTGTACTGTTCTTCTCCTGACATTGTATATCCTGCGGACTAACTGCAAGGGAAGGGGGAGGGGTAAGGAAGGGGGCGGAGTTGAGGGAAATATTGAGGCGGAGACTAGAGAAAGAAGGGCTTCTAACCAGTTCTAACCCTTTAAACTATGGTTTCCACGGTGGTTGACTTTTATAAAGGAACAGAGTTATTCGTTTTCAATCGAGTGACGTGATAGGTGACGTATACAACTTTATTGACATATAGATTTTGTCGTTTTCAAGCATCGGTGTTTATGTGTGTTCTTTGCCAATAAGATGGAACAAAACCAGAGCTATTACATTTTGGGTTAATGAGTTTATTACATAAGTTATTATGTGAAAAGTTATTGCATTTTGAGTTACTATTACATTTTGCGTCAAACGTTATTACATTTTGGGTTACTATAACACTTTGAGTCGATTACTACATTTTGTGGCATTCTGTTTTTACACAATTTATTGTCCTTGTTTCAAGGATCCTATGTTTCAGTTTATAGCAACGAATTAGAAATCCCATCACCCCATCGCATTACCTTCGGCTTTGGTCGTGAGTGAAGCTAGGTTATCAACTAGGGAAGCCTCTTGCAGACAAAGCCCCTATATCGTTGCGAGTTCCACAAGAAATGTCATTCCAGTACCCAGTTAGGCCTGCGATTCCAGTATACAGGTGGTTGCATGGTTCGGTTGCTTTGCCATTCGGTTCACCTGGAGCCCAGTTTGTGTAGACTGGAACGGAGTGGTCAGACTAGAGGAAGGCGTTTTTGCCCGAGTTCCACTTAAGTCCGATCCAAACATGGCTCTTCGAAGAAGCTTCCTTCCTGGCGAGCGCCAGGACGAACTCGTTTTCTTCTGCGCTGTTAATTTTCACCAGCTCTCCTCTCAATGCTTGGGCCTGGTGCCAAGTCTTCGTGGAGCTACTCACCAGATAACAGTAGCTTTTAAACCGGGTCCATCCACTGGGACAAGGAGCACCTGGAGATGAAAGGGAATGCGTTATAGCGGTTTTCTCTAACACACACCCTTCAAGGATAGGATTTTTTCGTAACGGCCAAATGTGTTTTGATCCGTTTTGATTGATGTTAATAATTGCTGCCTCCTGTTCTAGAGCTACTGTTGAACCTCCGCTAACGGACACCTCCGGTAAGCGGACAGCTCCCGTAAGCGAACACCAAACTGCGGTCCAGGCTTTTTCTCCACTAAAAGTCTATATTTATAACCTCCTGTAAGCGGGGGCCTCCCCCTAAGCGGAAGCGGAAGCGGACACTTTTTGAAGCCCCAGGAGCTAAAATAACCTCCCTCAAGCAGACACACCTCCTAAGTGACTCGAGCTCACGCGACAGAGTTCCACTCCGTTTAAACTACGTCTCTGTCGATTTGCTTGCTTGTAAACCCTGACCGCATTAAAAAATTATTCTAGAATTCAAAATGCCTGGCACCGGAAAGGGCTATCCAAGGTTTGATGAGGTTTGTTATCCTTTGTTATCCTTTGTTAATTTTTGTTAATCCTTTGTTAATTTCTCAGCCAGTCACATAAAAATGAGTCTTTTTGAAAAAAAAAAAAAACACGAGGTAGCTCCACACTGTGCATTGTACCCGGCACCTCAGTTGATCTGTTTTTTGTTTTTTATTACTATTGCTGAGTTTGTTGGCCGCTTAATACGAGACTTCGACAGTCACGTCACCACGCGTTTTCAGTTCACCGTGCCCACGTGGTTTTATGACTGACACCCCGTGCCCCGTTTGATGCTTTAAGGGCGCGTGTTAGAGAAAACCGCTATAAGGCATTTAGTGCCGGCAACGATGAAGGTAAAACGAGCGGGTGACTGAATTAGCGAAAATGAGAGCGAGCGAGTGATTCAGTGAGTGAGCCAGCAAGAAAATGAGCGAACGAATACCGTTTACTTACCAAGCGTTTGTTCGAACATTTTCATTAGCTCGGCATCAACGGCTGAGGCTGAAAAAAAAAATCCAGGAAGAAAATTGAGGATCTGGGTCATTTGGGAATAAATCTTGCTGTTACGTGTAATCGGCGATATCAATGTTTCACAATAGACAATATTAACCTAAACCTCTTAAGATTTTTGGATGATACTCCCGACGGAGTTAATGAGTCAATCACCTGTTTTCAATGACGAGAAATTGGATCAGCCCTTTACATACGTGATGCAACGAAAATCACGAAGTTAAGTGCCAGAACTGAAAGCACTCTCATCTCCGTTTTCGCCTTGCTGTGGCTGATCTCGGGAGGATTTGGATCTGTCTGTCATGATCCACAAACGAGAATAGAGAATAGTGATGACACGACTTTTCGCAGAATTCTCACTTACGTTGGAGAGAAACTGTGCACACGCTGGATCAACAATCTTGGACTGTATACTTTTGTTTTTACTTGACTTTATTTTTCACAATTCAAAGTTACACATTCAGTTCCACGAACTAACTTAAGATTACAAGAATGTTACGTATATTAGCTAAGGACATCCACACCCAGATACGTAAGTCCGGTGTACAGATAGTTTTATCAAATCTCAGCTTTGTTTCTCACGTTCTACAACGATTCGTGGGCACTTACTTCCTATTACGTGGGTTTATTTGACAATCATAGTGCTAAACTTTACATGCGGTTTTACTGATTATTACCTGGTTAAATACATTATTGTTTGTCAAAGTTCGGTTTACCCATTGTGTGCTACAATGTTTGTTGTGACATTCAAAAAATCTTTGTTAGCGCCATGCGCTAGCGAAACAATGGCTTATTTTGATAAACTAATAAAGATATAACGAAACAAGAAAAATTAATTATGAGCGTATAAACGCTTCACGGCAGCAACTGCACATGTACAGTCTTAACGGAACGAGTTGAAACAAGAACCAGGACAGAAGTAAACATGCGGATTAGCGTAATTTTGTGAAATTTAACCATCAGCTTTGGGACGATTAGCACTTTCTTTTTGAAGCACTCATAAGTCAGCGGATTGATCAACTAACTTCATTTTAAGGTGGTTAGATCTCGTCAAAACTACCTTTCTATTCAATAATTCGCCTTGCGTTACTTGATGTAGAACTGGAATTGATTCATTTCCGTATAATTAAGTTTCCACTTCTAATTTACTTAGAGGCAGAGGGTTGAAAGGGCAAACGTCTTCCGTCACAAGCTCCAAATGTCACTTCTTTTCACTGAATGTCACAAATTTCCTTACGTGTAGGTTCAGAGATTTTTGAGGTACACCAAAATATTATTCTCAAGTCTCTTTTTTGGCACCTGTCTCTTTTACGGTATTGGTATTCACAGTGGAAAGAGGAATAATGTTTTGATCAGTGGTACTGAGAGTAGGATAAGACTTCCCCGACCTATGACCGTGTTTTCTGTTCCTCTCCTATCGTAGGCGTACGCCTTATATTTCTGTTTGCCGTTGCGCGCGCAATGCTAACCTGTTTTATTTATCCCATACGATATACGGAGGCACTCGAAGTAGAAAGCTCTGAGCTGTTTCTTCGATGACTTTGTGTGCAATTTTCTTTAGTGCTTGCAGAGCGGGGTGCGTTGAGACGAAATTCAATCTTTTAAGAGAAGATCGAATTTCGTTGAAATACCTAAATGCAATAACGAGTTTGAAAACATCATTCAATATGCGTTTAACAGCTAATATAAACTTTAAGACAGACTCCATTGGACAATACTTACAGCATAAGATCGTGCAATTGCTGGATCGAGAAAAGCATAGTGGACATGGAAGCTCAGATGCAGGTATACTTTCGATGAAATTTTCTTATTTCAATTGTTTTATGCGCCGATCAATTCGGAAGTTCAACATCCCCCCGCGCAACCCCCCGGGCATTTGAACTTTTCAAGATTGCCTTGTTCAAATTCCCTCCCCTCGAGGCAAGAAAGCCGTTCAAATGCCCCACCAGTTAGTACTGAACTGCCTCTCCTCAAAGACAAATTTGGTCTTCTATCAAGCACTTTACATGCCTTTCAGAGAGAGATATGCCGTAATGACACCTTCAATCTTCTTTTAAAGACCCTTTTCAAAGAGTTATTCACTAACAAAGGCGAAATTCTATCTTGTAAATCCGTCAGACCCCGCAAAAACCGAAAAAATTCACATTCCTATTACGTCAGAACAAGAGATAAATCCGGTTCAAATTCCCCACCCTTCCAACGCAACGTTCAAATTCCCCCCTCCCCGGGCACGATGTACAGTCAAATGCCCGGGGTATGCCCGGGGGGGATGTTGAAGTTTCGAATTGATCGGCGCATTAATATGATGGAGGAGGGCGTTCATGTTAGACATTGCTTCCGGCCCGCTCAGTATTGCTGACACTTCTCTGGTCGTGAATACGATAATAAAACCCTACATTTGTTTTTGACCCTTGCTAATTGTAGTATCATGTCGTCCAAATCGAGAAGTTTTTCCTCCTCTGGGATTATAAAACTCGGTCAGTAAATGTTGGTATTCCTCGTCAGCCTTAATCTTGTCAGTGTAATCTTTTCAAGATTTTTTCGCTTTTAACTAGAGTCCTAACGTTTTTGAGATTTAACTTAAAATGCGTTTGCTTTTCGCGATTTGTCGAATTTCCAGGGAGCGAGAGACAACAAGCAAAAATATACAAACAGACCGTTTCCATGGTAATGGTCCGTACTGCAAAATCCAGACCGATGAATAGCCAATCAGAGTACTCCATTTAACCTTGAGAATTACTTGCTGTATAATAAGTACTGTTTATTCTGTACAACACTAAAGTGTGAAAGTCGTTGAGTAGTACTTTCCTGTGGTGCCTTAGCTTCTGTTAGGCTTCCAACAAGTGTAAACTTTTGTAACTGTCGACGAAAACTTAAAAACGTTCCCAAGGTGGAATTTTCAGGAACGTATGTTAACAAAGAGATAAACTTCATGATTTCAATTTTATTTTGAGGCGCTTGGGCAAATTCGTTCTTTTCAAGTCTTATCGAAAAAACAGTAAATTTAGAAGTGGGTCAAAATCTAAGGTAACGAAGAAGCACCATCACTGTTTTAATCTAAAGTCGTTTTACTTCTTTGTTCCATTGTTTAATTTAGCGCTGTTTTTGCACAATTTATTGTCCTTGTTTCAAAGATCCTATGTTTAGTCTGAATCAGAAACCCCATCACCCCATCGCATTACTTTCGGCTTTGGTCGTGGCTGAAGCCGGCTTATCAACTAGGGAAGCCTCTTGCAGACAAAGCCCAGATCCTGACGGGAATTACAAGTAGCATCATTCCAGTACCCAGTAAGGCCTGTTATCTTAGTCATCATGTGGCCGCATGGTTCGGCTGCTTTCCCATTCGGTTCACCTGGTCCCCAGTTTGTATAGACTGGAATTGAACGGAGAGATCAGACCAGAGGAAGGCGTTTTTGTCCGAGTTCCACCAAAGCCCGATCCAAACATGGCTCTTCGATGAAGCTTCCTCAGTTCCTCGCTAGCGCCAGGATGATCTGGTTTTCTTCTGCGCTGATAATTTTCATCAGTTCTACTGCTTATCCTTTGCAGTGTGCTTGGGCCTCGTCCAGAGTCTTGGGGGAACTACTCACCAGTTAGCAGTGGCTGTTGAACTGTGTCCATCCACTGGGACAGGGGGCGCCTGAAAAATCAGGGAAAATATCTCCAGCGTCATTAGGTGTTATGTCTGCAAAACCTGAATGATCAAGTGCTGCTATATTTCTTACTAGGCGTTAGTAATCGGTACGAGCACTGAACGGATGTTTTCTGGATAGATTTCAGTGTTTCTCGAAAGAAACCGTGCTGGGTGGCAAGTTATTATTGTGTAGCCTCTCTCTTGGCGTTTCTCCTGAGTAGGATTTTTCCTTGGAAAATTGATCTTACTGAGAAAGATTTTGAGCTCGTCAGGAAAATGTCTGTTACCTGCCAGTCTCGAAACCTCTTCATATACTAGAAAAGAAAGCTGTTTGACTCGACTTTATAGAGAGAATATGAGAAAAAGGCGACTTATCTATAAGCGGTTGTCTGGAGTGATGGAGTGTCTGGAGTGATGTTTTAGGAAGGACGATTAAAAGAGAGAAAGGAAGGAGGCCTGCTCATCCAATATTCCATTTTGTTTACTTGCCAATCGCTTCTTTGATGTTTTCTATTATACCAGGGTCTTGCTGGAGCTGATCGGTTAAAAACCATTCCAGTAACATTTGCAAACGATATGACCACAAAAACAAACCATTTGACTTTCAAGTTGATGCATCAACGTTAGGTTTAGGTGTAGAGTGATTCAAGAACAATTGACCGGTAGCAAATATTGAGCAAGAATTATTAGCGGTGGTCTATGGATGTGAAGTTTCACTCAGGGCTGTATGGTAGGAATTCACAATAAACCCATACTGGTCCGACTGCGGGATGAAATGTCAGTAGAAGCTAGAATGGTGCCACTGGGCAGCCAGATTATATTTCCTGGATTCCTAAGAGGTACCGTTCTACAGCAAATTCGGACGCGACGCTTTTACGTGGAAAAGTGAAACTGCGAGCTTAATCCTGCGTTTACTGACCAGACATTTACACAGAAAAAGTCTCGTTGTCTGATACAATGTATGCCTGAAAATACCAAAGCTCTCAACAATTATGGAGCCTACGATACCCTCAGAGACTCCATTCAGTCCTTGGGAAACGGTCAGTGCATTTTTGTTTAGCGTCCAGCAGTCGTGGTTGCGCGTTGATGTCGACTACTATTCTAAGTTCCGGTTTGTCAAAAAACTACCTTACCTCCCGGCTTTTTTTTTTTTTTAATAAATTTATTTGCATATTTCACACATACAGTTACATACATACATAGCATATTAACTCACTCTAACACTCAGTAACAATAACTCACTCTCACTCTCACAATAACAACATTAACTTACTCTCAATCTCACTCTCACTCTCACAGTAACAACAACAGTAACACTCTTACACATAAAAACATTACATTATTGCATATCCGTTTTAGCCTTACAATGTATGAATATACCTTTATAAAATAAATAAATCTATAATAAAGTTACAATATCCATTTTTCTCTAAATTTATCTAAATTGTTATTTTTCGTACAAATATACTTTTCAGTTTCATATTTTAAATTAACTTTAAATTTAAAGCCACGTACGTTTGGAAGTTCTTTATTTCTTCTACAATCCCATAAATATATTTTTCCTAGGAGTAACAGGTAGTTAAGTAAGAGGCATCCTGGTGTTAGAACACCAATTAAAACTTCTTTCCAATTAAGATGTATTTGTTGACTTGTCCAAGACAGATAATAGGACTCAAAATCTTTCCTAAAAGAGCTTGAGTGTGAACAATCATAAAAGAAATGCTGCAATGTTTCTGATTCCTGCTTGCAGAAAGAACACAGATTGTCTGAAATGTAACCAATTTTATGTAATGTTGAATTTGTGTAGAGTATGGAATTCAACACTTTGTACTGAAAAGCCTTTACATATGGCTCAAAAGTGGCAGAATGGGGGAGCAAAAAAGCATTTTTCAATGCTTCGTCTGATAAGTTTAGGTCACTTTTCAATTTTTGCGCGAGATTAGGAAGACGTGCCTTCTTAAGTACTAACAGAGAATAGTAATCTTTTGATTTTTTTTTGGTTACGTCAAAAAGGTCATTGACCAAATTAAAAGATGGGTTTTGGAATTGATACACGTAATCTAGATTGGGATTTCGTAGGTTAGGGGGAATTGAATGACGCAAACCAGTCCATTCTAGAAAGTTGGTCTTTTCTAAGTGTTTTTCAACTAATTTGTAAGAATCGATATTATTGAGGTCAAATCGAAGGTCTCTTGTAGTTTGGATTCCATAGTGAAAATACTTTTTATAAAATACTGGTTTATTGTTGATTCTGATTTCCTGGTTATTCCAAATAATATATTGCCATCTGTTGTCAACTGCGTTGTCTTCGCGAAACTGAGACCACCATTCCAATAGTTCTAAGTAGAACTGCGAATTAATATTGAGATCTTTAGTGTTGTAGTTACAACTGAAAAGAGCCAAGCCACCTGTTTCTTTTAAGAGATAGTTTAAGTAATTTTTCCATGCTCCCGAGTTTTCGCCAAAAATTCTTTTGAGCCAGGAGAGGCGGAGAGATTTAATCATGCTTTCAATATCAACCATGTTAAGACCTCCACCTTCATAATTATTAATTACAGATACTCTGGTCACTTTATCTTTACCGTTCCATAAAAACTTGTAAATCAAATGGTTCAGTTCTTTAATAAAATTTTTTGGTGTAGGCAACACAGAAGATAGGTATACAATTTTTGGAAGGAGCAGAGTTTTAATTATGGTAACTTTTCCGTAGAGGGATAGCCCCCTGGACGACCAAATATTGATCAACTTTTTTATGTCGTCAAGTTTGTCGGAGAAGTTTTTCAGATAGAGCAATTGTTTGTCATATGAGAAGAAGACTCCGAGGGCTTTTATTGGATCTTGAGGCCATTTAATACCGAAGGGTTTCATTTCACTATCTTTCAGCTCCCAGCTGGTACCACTGTGAATGCCACAAAGACCCTGTACTCTGAGAATGTCAGAATCCCTATAACCGTGTGCTGCCGGCTCTGCAGAGTTTCAGCTTTTGTTGATGAGGCCTGAACACCCCGATCGTAGGTAAAGTGATGTCTCCAATCCACTCGCAAATTGTTGCAACTTGTTCGAAAATTCACACCATTTTAGTGTTGTGGAGACAGGAGTACTTAATTAAGTGGATGAAAATCTACAAAAAGCGAAACAGACTTCACGATTACTTTTTATCATTTTTATTCCCAAACCGGTTTAACTTCTTGAATACATTGATTGGTAATGCTTTTACCGTGTTACATTTAAAAATATTTTTTCATAAAGGAACCGCTTTTATGTATCGTAATAAATCAGAAATCCATCACCAGAGCAGCGTACGTTCGGCTTTTATTGTGGGTGAAGCTGGCTTGTCAGCTAAGGCAGCTTAAGCTTCTTGCAGACCAGGCCACAGGGCAGGTCTTGGTGCACTCCACAAATGAGGTCATTCCAGTATCCAGTGCCCCTGTTCAGACTGCCTTTGTGCCCAGTCCACATGTGACCACAAGGCTCGGCGGCTTTTCCACTCGGTTCATACGGAGCCCAGTTTTTGTAGACTGGAACAGAGTGATCATACCAGAGAAACCGGTTGACACTCGAGTCCCACTTGAGGCCGATCCAAACTTGCTTTAGATAAGGGGCTACTTTCCTCGCGAGCGCCAAGACGAACTCGTTTTCTTCCACGCTGTTAATTTTGACCAGCTCTGCTGAGTGCTCTATGCAGAAGGCTTGGGCGTCTTCCCAAGACATGCTTAAGTTACTCGCCATATAGCAGTAGCTACTGAACCCGAGCCAGCCACTCGGACAAGCACCTGAAAATGGGTGAAAATGTTGGGAAATGTTTGAACCCTTGATCAAAGACTCGGTGATTCAAGGTTGGTCCACATTGTCTTTCTCCACCAGGGGTTCAAATAGGTGCGGGTGTTCTGTAAGGGAAACCGAACAAAATATTAGGGTTACCCCTGTGAAGTAACTCTTCACGAGTGGCGGGGGAGAGTAGAACCTTTGTTCCGCATTGTCTTTCTCCACGCAGGGGAACAAGTGGGTGTACCGTAAAAGAAAAGCGAAGAAAATACTGGGGTAACCCTGAGGACTAACTGCTCACCCAGTGGGGTGGTGGCAGCAGAACCTGTGCTCCACATAGTCTCTCTCCCCCCAGGGGTGAATGGATATTAGAGAAAAAGCTAGACCAAAAGATACATTGTACAACAATATCGCCAAGTTATTGCAAAACTGGGCACCATATAATAATATAGGAATATTTCAGTTTATGTTTTTAATGAATTCGGGACTTCTTGATTGGATGGTCGAGAGAAAGGTTTTTGGTCAAAGTATGAGGGGAGTCTAGAGTTTAAAGAGATTGTTGATAAATAATTCGTCAGCAGAAATGCGCTAATTGGAGCGTTTCCCTCCCGACCAAATTTAACTGATTCTGTGGAAAGTTTGTACTGTAACTTTACTCCGCTTACGCATTTGCATGGGTTAAATTTTCACGTGACTTCTCGTTCATTAAAATCCGAAATGCAATAATATGTACTTATTGACTGAGTGGGAGGGCCGGACGGGAAAATATTTGGCTCGAGGTCAGGACGTACGGACCGATCGCAGCGAGGTCCGTGCGTCCTGACCGAGAGCCAAATATTTTCCCGTCCGGCCCGACCTAACTCAGTCAATAAGCATTTTATCATATGACCACTGAATTTTTTTTGTCTTTCTTTCGTGGATACAGACGCCGCGGCCCGTTTCGCGCGCATTTTGAAAAGCCAATGGTAGCTTGTAATTTGTTTCGGAAGCCAGTAAAGTGCATTTGAACTGCGATGTGCGTACAAAATTTTTGAACTTCTGTTAAAATTGTCAACCAAATCTCCGAGTTTTAGCTCCATTCCAAGAAGATTTAAATCCGTCTAAATTCCTCGTACATGATTGCAGTTAGTAGAAATTTCAAAGGAAACGTTTATGAAGGACTACAACAAAGAATTTGCACGACGTTTCGGCTCAGTCGTGCTCGTCTCTCAGCGAAGACTAAATTTATCCTGATTGAACAACTTAGCGACGTTTCGTCTGAGCCGAAATTCACAATTGGTTTGAACGAGAGGATTAATTAATTTTCCACCAAGGATTTTGGATGTTAAAAACAACATTAGATCTTAATTTATGAAACTACATAAAGACTTGGAAAGGGATTGTACAGGCAGTTCAGGATTTTGCTACGCTTCTTTTCCCTTCAGCTTCAAGTTGTTTAGTTTTACCACAGATCGTAGGATTCATGAACGTCTGCTGTTCGACGATGTTGAGCTCTGCATTACAGTTGATGTCCAAATTGTGCTTAAAATGCTTCGTGAAAACAAGCGGGAAACTGTGTCATTGCCAGGTTAGTCGTAAACATGTACTAGCATTGTGTTTGTTGTGATTTAAAAATTACGCAGCAGAAAAAGAAATTTGAGTTTACTTCGCATTTGCATTTTTTTCTTCAATGTTTATCATGACTTCAAACCAGGATACGTCTTTGTCCGATTATGTTGTTTCAGTTTTTGACGGCTTTTAGTTCGATTTTATTGTTGTTGTCAGGAGTATTTCTTCATCATTTGCCAAGTTTAAACACGTTTTGTTTTAATTTTTGCGCCTGCAAACTACATCGCTTTCAAGATAGTAAAGTTTTAATAAACATGTTGGACATTCTTTGCTTTTTAGAGAAATCTTAACTATCGTTCATCTGAATTCAAAGCTGTGGAATCAACTGGCTCCAATCTTGTCATCTTGCGGCAGTAGCGGGGCCGTACGCTTTTCTAGTAGGGCCGTACGGCTTTTTCCGGCCCTGCTAGAGCGAGGCGTACGGCCCTCATACGGGACTTTTTTTCATATGGTTTTCCAAGGAAATTGCGCGCGGGTCCGTACGGGTCATATGATAAGAGAAATGATGATCAATGCATGTGCCATTTGACTCACCACTGACATGTACACTGAAGAAACCAACCCAAATGAAGGCAATCAGGACGAACATAATTAAGTTTCTTTCAGTCGACCTGCAAATATATAATTACATTTCATGTCATTTGTACCTTGCATTAGTACTTTACTGCCCTAAAGCCAACTTTATGGGTCGCATTTCATCGCGTCGCAATTTGCCAGGGTATTGGGTTGATAAAGTAAAACCTTTTATAGTGTCTTTGTCGGTTGAATTACATTCGGAGAGACTCATTGAAGTGTGAGGAATAAATTCGAAAAGAAGATTCGATTTCCTTCGATCCTTCCTTCCAATTGTAAGTTTAATGGGGGCTACACGGCCGCAAACAATGCCTTTCTAAAACGAATATTTCCAATAGACCCAATAAAATAAAGGTAGATATACTGCCATCTTTATAGGATCTGTTCTTCACGTTAATCAGTAAATATCGGTTATTACCTTGTAATCTTCACTGTGTGAGTAAGTGCACTATACGCTTTTGGTTTATAAAACAATAACAGGTTTCAGGTGAAAAACAGGTTTGTCCAAAACGGCACCTCAAATGAGAGTTACAAAATAAGGATGAAATAATTTTGTCTCAAAACTCAAAATTAAGCGGAGCAAAAGAGTGAATGCGTCGCACCTGTTTCTCCTGTTAACTTAACCACAAAGTATGCTTGAAGCGTAGAAATGATGAATGTGTAGGATAATAGAAAAAATATACCTACAGAATGTGGTTTAAAATCTACATATAAGGCTTATTTAGCGGTTTAAATGATGACGATATATTACACTGCGAATATGAGTGCACTGCGCCGAGCTCAAAGACAAGTTTTATTGATTTTTGTTCGTTTGCTTAACTTGATGAACCATGATTTTTTAAACGGAAATTGGTAGTCTTAACAAAAAGTTAATATCGTGCAGATTCCTAACCGCTTGAAATGAAAGCGATAACAGGTTGTTGTGTAAAGCAGTTGCTAGGTTACTTAACTCAATGAACGATAATTTACTAACTTGCAATAAAATGCACCCGAGCCATATGCATTAAACACGCGATCAGATTTGTCACGCTTGCTTGCTTGAAACAAAACCTAAAAAAAGGATCTGTTGGATTGGATTATGTAATAGTCATAAAGCACATTCTAGCTTATTGAAATGGATAAGAAACAGCCTTGTTGATTTGGAATAATTACTTTTGCCATGTCATTGGAATTTCTTCATTTTTGGTGGTTTAAAATGTACTGAAAAAAAAACACATTTTCTTGTACACAAAATGAGAGTTGAATACCTAGAGGAAGATTTGTAATAAGTGATAAAAGCAGTGATAAATAACTGGTCTTATTTCTATTAGTAAAGCAGTCAACTGCAGCTGCATGGATGAATCATAATTTATTCAACTTGCAATTGGAATATAGGACAACAACCCTGATGCAAGCCATTAGACTTCTGAAACGTGCCTGAGAATGAAAAAACTGAAAAGCGAACTACTGAATTTGACAAACCTCTTGTCAAAGCGTAGACTCTAGGCAACTTTTAAGTCGACTCAACGGAAAGAACGATGATTTATTTGACTCAAAATGTAGAGAACCGAGCCGTAAGACGTGCGTTCAGATTTTTGCAACGTGCCTGGCATGGAAAAAGAAAATTGTTACTTTTCAATTAAATGACAAACTACTTGTCAAAAAACAGACACTAGGCAAATTTGAAGTTGACTCAACTGGAAAAATGATGATTTATTTATCTTGGAATATGGGACACCAAAACCCTGAGGCACGCAACTAGATCATGTTAGATTCTTAAGTTTCTGAAATGAAAAGTAAGAGCAAAAAATTCCTGAATCCAACTGAACAAACGGCTAGTCAAAATGCAGACTCTCAACTGGAAGAATAAGGATTTACAATAATTACTTTTGCCATGTCATTGGAATTTCTTGTACACAAAATGAGAGTTGAACACCTAGAGGAAGATTCAAGTGATTAAATCAGCGATAAATAACTGGTCTTATTTTTATTAGTCGAAGCAGTCAACTGCAGCTGCATGGATGAATCATAATTTATTCAACTTGGAATATAGAACAACAACCCTGATGCAAGCCATTAGAGTTCTGAAACGTGCCTGAGAATAAAAAGACTGAAAAACGAACTGCTGAATTTGATAACCTCTTGCCAAAACGTAGACACTAGGCAACTTCAAAGTTGACTCAACTGAAAGAACAATGATTTTAGTATTGGACGTGTGATCAGATTTTTGCAACGTGCCTGGCATGGAAAAAGAAAATAGTTACTTTTCAGTTAAATGACAAACTGCTTGTCAAACATCAGACAGTAGGCAAATTTGAAGTTGACTCAACTGGAAAAACGATGATTTGTTGAACTTGGAATATAGGGCACCAGAACTCTGAGGCACGCAACTAGATCATGTTAGATTCTTAAGTTCCTGAAATGAAAAGTAAAAGAAGAAAATTCCTGAATCGAACTAAACAAACCGCTAGTCAAAAAGCAGACACTCAGCTGGAAGAATGATGATTTGTTGAGCATGGAGGAAAGGAAATTTGGTAACCTATGGCTACGAGAAATGTTGGTTGTGACATCAGCGTACGTACCTCCGTACAGACTTTGGGAGAGGGGGATGGGAGTCCTAAGGCAACCCGACGGGGGTAGGAGAATGTTATATTTTCTTGGCGGGAAATCGCGCGGTGCTTTTGGGTAACCAGCGTTTTTCTTGGCGAGAAATCGCATTTTTGGCAAAATGATTTTTCGACAGTGTCGAAGTTTGAAACTCGAGGAAAAATATCCAGTATCTATAAATTGAAAGGAAAAGTTCAAAAGAATACTCAGTTGTCATTTTGGCGGTCGGCACATCGATTGAGTTTGCAGCATTTGGCAGCGGTCCCGACGCCAAATATAGCAGAACTAGTGCTTTCTGTTTTTTTCAGCGGTCCGAACACATTTTCCCAGGAAAAACACCCGCGTGTTTAACTCGATCGATAAACAGCTGTATAAGCATTGAAATTAAAATATACTCTCTAGATGTAGTTGGCGCCTAGTGGTTGCTTAGTGTTTAGATCGAATGTTACGCATATACTACGATAAGTAAGATTCTCTTTCGTGTGGAACACCAAATTGTGGAAACTGCCGAGCCTAACCTGCGATCAGGCCGAATTTTAGCATCGCTCTCATATTCTCTTACGTTGGTCGCTCGCTAAAATAGGGCCTGATACAATCTCTCACAGAAGTTCGTGTCGGCGGCCAAATTTTGGCCGCGGGAATCTCGCAATCTGATTCGCCCTTTAACAATAGAGCTGTCAACGGAAGTAAATTGTCTACGAGTCTCGCTCACAATTTCGATCCGACCGCCATCGCCAAGGAACAACCAAGGAACAAGTCTGCCGAAGTAAAAGGTGTTGCTCTAATAAATTCTCGTCGTTCTAGGAGAATTGTCACCATTTCTTTCTCTCCTGAGAATGGCGTTCGGTTTGACGCAAGCTGTCTCTTACCTGGAGCAGAGAAGTATAGCAACAGTGAAGTATGTATTCCGTTTTATCGCATCGTGTCTCGGAAGTTTCATTTGATGGCTTTCAGCTAGTATTGATAACATGAACAGAGTAGTGGTTGTTTCCGCGTTTTACGAAACAAAACGAACAGTAGACGAACAAGTATCTTTCGCCAAGAATGATCAACAAGTCAACCGATAATTCGGTAAACTTACGGTAAACTGATGTTTGGCGAGAGCCGCAATCAAGTCGCAATGACGATTTCAGTTTATATTCATTCATTGTTTAACACTTATGTCGTTTTATTGATCTCTGACATTGACATCAAAGGATCTGACTAGTTTTATAATAAATGTTCTTCGTTTTAAAATTCGCTGCTGTTTAGAGATAAAATTCGCTGCTAATCTCAAATATTTATCACTTGTGGAACTAAATTAAATTACAAAATACTCCTTTGTTTATAAACGGTTTTATTTATATCTTTACTAAAGAATGAAACTGAAGGTACTTCTCTTAATTGTCCAAGGTGTTTTACACAGAAAATCGGTGAGAAATGCGAAGAGAATATTTCCAGATACCCAGATACCACCTGAAATGGGAAAGGATTCAAGCCTGCAGCATATTTTGGTACATGGCAACCTCGTCGTGTTTTGAATTTTCATTCAGTTTCAGCTCGACAGACAGAGCAACCATGTACAATACCAGAACCTTCAAGTTAGCAATCGTGTAAATTTGAGTGCTTGTGCCTAGAAGATATCTCGTAGCCTATGATTTTCTTATTTTGCCGACATTTGCGTGACTTATTGCGAATTGCCGTTATGAGAAATTTGCATACCGAGGATCGTGCAAGCAGAAGAAATTTTGATTGGCTGTTTTGTTGAATGTCAATCAATCAAAAAAGTGGGCGGCAGACGTTCCGTAGAAGAATTGTATCAGGCTCTATTTTTCGTTTCGCCCGTCCCGCCTGAATGTTTCACCGAGCGAAACGAAAATAGAGCCTGATCGCAGGTTATGCCGAGCCGTACTTTCCTCTGGTACTTTCTTTTGTGCTTCCAAGAAATCTGTGGAAAATAGGGACTTCGGCAAGTGATAAGCGCCATGTTAACGAAATTTGAACAACTACTGTAACCAATCCGACTGATAATCAAGATTTTACAGTAACACTGAAACACATCAAGCGCAGACATCCTAGAAACTAATATATCTTTCGTTTATTGAATATCAATATTCGCAGTCCGAAGACTAAATTGCTTTTGAATAAAAATTTACACGAATATAATATACAAAAAGGGAATAATAAAATTACTACAACAATTTCTAAAACAACATATACATAACTAAGTGTAAGGTACTACAATCTATGAAGAAAAGCCACTTTAAAATATAACTCTACAATACAGAGCTTAAGGCTCTCTACAACGTTGCCTGTGCCGTGCAAAACGGTATTAACGATTTCAAACATCTTTTAGTTTTGATTTGAGGAAGCTGGTATTTTCTAGATGCTCTAAAATTGTAGCAGGACGTGGTAGGTTCCGGCAAAAGGTGACGAAGTTTGTGTTGACTAATATTAATATTATCTCCATTCCAAGAAACCCAGGAAGAAAAAGTTTAGGAAAATATTTGCAATGTCCATGATAAGTGGTGGGAAAGTAAAATGTTTAAAACCTCTTATGTAAACTATGGATGCTTAATACTTCAAACACTTGAAATTAAGAATACTGTGCAACGCTAAGTGAAACGTCTCTTTTTGGCAGGTTTTGTTTCCCTTCTTTGACGGTTTAAAAACGTTTAATAATAGTGTGTTTAACTGCTTGATCTAGGTAAGAAGGCTCCTGTTTAAACATCCAAAACTTGACATTCAAGTAAAAGTTCTTTAGCAGATTTTTCTAGTGGCGATGTTTCTTTATCAGTGTATTTATTACAGAAAATGAAATTTGGAATTTTTTTAAATTTTGCTTACCGTTTGTTATAATCTTTCCATACCTAGCTTAGGTCATTTAAAAGATTAAGTGTCCACTATGAGCTTTCTATTACTAAGACCAGAAAATCTTATCTTCTAAAGAGCTAAATAGTATTTATGAACATTATTTTGTGGACATGAGGCACTGAGACAATGAGGCAGTTTCTACTTTGGATGTGTTGTGGGAAACTGGGGTTATATTAACAGCTGGTTTTCTTTCAAAGTTTTGTCTTCAGTTCGCATTAATGAGCAGAATTTATCCAAGCCTTCACTCGCCAGTTTTTTTTTTCCAATATTCTGCTGAATTTTCTTTACCTTCTCAATCTTAGGCACGCATTCCACTGATTCCAGATGATAACACGGGATTGGCTACTTCGCAGGAAAAGAGTGCTAAAGATAGCTTACTCCTGAAAGGCGCCCACCAGAGTTCAATATAAGAGGTGATTACTTCTTCTTATGTACTTCTGGTTTATTAAAGTCATCGTAAGACAAAGCTACAGGATTGAGGATTAAATGCATCATTATCAAGCGAGTTTTAGTTCTACAAATTGTTAAGCTCTGTTTACACTAAATTATATTTTAAAATAATAGTTCCTTACGTTAAAGATCCCGCAATTAGTAATGGACCAGAAATAGTGCCATTCCACTCTCTGCTTTGGGTGAACCAGTGCTTGTCAGCTAGGGAAGCTTCTTGCAGATGAGACCGCAGGGCCAATTTGGAACAACTCCATAAGGAAGGTTATTCCAGTACCCAGTAGCGCCTCTGTGCCCGGAAGTGTACATGTGGCCGCACGGTTCCTTGGCAAATCCATTCGGTTCATAAGAAGCCCAGTTAGTGTACACCAGAACTGAGAAATCAGGCTTGAGGCCCAATTGAGGCCGATCCAAACATGTTTCAATGTTGGCGCTTGCTCATTTACCATGATGAGGACAAACTCGTTTTCTTCTGTGCTGTTAATTTTAACCAGTTCTCCTCTCAGAGCATGGCAGTATGCTTGGGCCTGGTCCCGAGTCTTGATGGAGCTACTCCAAAGATAACGGTACCTTTTGAACCGCGTCCAACTGCTATGACAAGGAAGGCCTAGAAAAAAATAGAGAAATGTCTTACACTATTGAGAGAAAATCATCAACAATTCAATGCCCGGTAGTTACAATGCATAGACAGTTGTTAACTGGGTAAAAAATATTAACCAAGTATTGAGGAAAGGAAGGGAGGGATTAATTGAGCGTTTGAAAATATAACTCAAAAGTATCTCAAGTTTACTCGCTCACTCTCACCCGTGGCAAATCTACCGTAAATTACAAAAGTAGATACAAAATGAGATAGACCTCTATTGGCGGTCCTGCATGTAGAACATCAATACGTCTTCACTTTTGGAGCCGATAATCAAGTAGAGCCAAAGTCTTTTGCTGTCCTAATCTCTTGAGCTGTACGTCCCTTGGTGCTCGGGTATCATCTTGCCCCAGTCGGGGCAATGGTATGCAAATTGAACGTGTCCAAGATTGTTCTGGTCCGGGACTCTTGGCAACTTACATTTAAGGGATGAGACTTAATTAACGTATTGTTGCTATTGGAATTTTCTAATCATAATATCTTCAATACCGTGACGTCCACTGATGAGCTGCTTGGCTACATTTGTTCCAGGGAAACAAGTAACAAATAACAAACGAGCCACAACCATATTTGGCAGATCACGTGACTTGAACAGAAAAAAGCCTAAAACACAAACAAACCGTATATAGCGTATTCCGGAGCAGGATAATTATTTCAACTAATTTTATTTACCATTTTCGTAGAAGTATGGTTCTATGATAAACACTTCTAAAGGTAGCATAACAGTTATCCCAACAAATACACACCGAGGCAAATTTTCAAGAAACCGAAATTTACTACGATTCACCCCAAGAAGACTCATTTGCAACCTTATGTTTGTTAATGACAAGATAAAAGTAATAAAAAGTCCTCTGCTAGTCCTCTCCACTCCGACCGGAGCATAGGGCCTCTACAGATTTTCTCCAGCGAATTCAATTCTTTGCCGTCCGTTTCACTTGCTCCCAAGACATTCTAATATCCTCGTATTCTCGCTTGATGGACCTTCTCGCAAGAGAAGGTCCAGCAAGCTCTCTTCCGAACTCCTTGAGGGTTTCACTCAAGGGACTGCCTTGTGATGTTGGTAATGGGTTTCTTAAGAGTCAGTGGCCGATCCATTTCCATTTTCTACGTCGGATGGTGACTTCTACCCTCTCTTGCTTGGTGTGCTGCCACAGGTCATCATATTTGCCATTTTTCTCGGCCAGAAGACTCCAAGGATGTGACGGAGTCTACGGTTAATAAAGGCTTGGAACTTGTTGATGATTGTCTTGGTCAACCGCCCTGTCTTGGATCCATACAAAAGGATGGACTTCGATCACGTTCGTGACAAACTTTATATTCCATCTTTCTCATTCTTAGATTTGTTCCCAAAGATATGTACCGGGATCTCCAAACTGGTCTTTAAATGGAATAGACAACTTGCGCTTTTCTGCATCTTACCTCAACATCTTCCTCTTTATCCCCGGTTGTGGTGACAATAATGCCGAAGTATGTAAAGACAGTAACTGGTTTCAAGGCCTGTCCTCTGCACATGAAATCCCTTGCATTTGCTGGAGCTCGAATCCTCATCTCCTTATTTTTGGGTGTATTCACTTTCAGCCCAACTCTGACAGCTTGCTCTTGGAGTGCCTCGAACTTCTGCCGTGCATGAGTGATCTTTTGGCTCAGCAAAACTAGGTCGTCTGCAAACTCCAAGTCTTCAAGCTTCTAAAGCATGGTAAGCTGTATCCCGGTCTTGTTCTCACCATAAGCTTGTCTTGTTACCCAGTCTAGTACCACAAGGAAAAGGAAGGGGCTTAGCAGACATCCTTTCGTTGGCGGACCTGTGTCTTCATTTCAAAGGGTTAAGTCATCGTTCCTTCGTGCATCACTCTCGCCTGAAAACCTTCGTAGAGAACCTGGCTCATCTTAATGATCTTCGATAGGACATCATAATAACACAAGGTCTTCCAAAGCATGTCCCGATCTATGGAATCGAAGGCTTTTTCAAAGTCTACAAAAACCATGTATAACCCAAAGTTCCACTCGAAGGTCTGTTCTACTATTGTCCTTAAGGTTGTTATATGATCGCAGCATGAGCGCTTCACGCGAATTCCTGCTTGTTTGTCTTGGAGCCGTTCTTCAAGAGAGTCCTTCGTTCTCAACAAGAGGATCTTACTAAGTACCTTGCTAGCTATCGTCAGGAGCATGATGCCTCTCCAATTCTTGCAATCGCCAAGATCTCCCTTCTTCGGAAGCTTTACTTAGAGGCCTAACCAGTCTTGGGAAAAGCCCTCCACAGCCCAGATCTTGTTCAAGAGGGAGTGGAGTACCTTTATAGAGACCCAGCCTCCTTCTTTTCAAACCTCTCGGGGGATGTTGTCACATCTAGCCGTCTTCCCATTCTTCAAGGTCTTCAGAGCTCTCTTGACCTATGCCGTGGTGGTTGGTCCCGTCTTAAAATCCAGCAGGGGTCCCTCGGGGAGGTCGGTAGGATTCTCTGGTGCCGGTCTGCTCAGGACCTCCTGGTTTTCAATCTTGGTTACTACCTCTCCATTCCTATCTTTAACTGGCTTTCTTTATCCGCTCAGTCTCCGCTCAGTCTCGTAATATCATACACTTTCTTTACGTCTTTCTTCTCTACTGCCTACTTGCGAGGCGGAGGAAGGAGCAGGAAGTCCTCTGCCGTTGAATGAAAATCACTGTAACTTTACAACTTTCCATGAGGAAGTGAGTTTAAAGTTCTTGCTTCGATTGCAGTAGCATTTTCAAGGTTGGGTCCTCACTTTGAAAATTCCAAATCAACCTCTGGATGTCCTTGTAGCTGAAAGAAATACACTTTGACTTTTCGAGAGGGTCAAGTCTTGAAAAATTTCTTCCAGGGTGTTTAAAAAAATGTAAAAAAAAAAAACAATGTTAAAACTTTCTCTTTTTTCAAAAAGGGAAAACGGACCAGAAGGACAGCTTATGATGTTGGCAACTCAGCGCACCTTTCTCATCGCAGGAGATGAATTAGGATGCTCCAGATCCGTTCGCTGCTTACAGCAAGTTCAAGCAAAAATGCCATCTGACGTTGAAAGTGTTCTTAAAGACGCTGATGACGAGGAAGAAGTAAGCTTTATTCTACTGTGGTCAGGTGAGAAAAGCCTAAAGTAGTCCCGATCTCGATAATTGAGAGATAATTGTAGCCGGAAACAAGAGTTCGAATTCACAGAATCATGCTACATGAGATGCGACAAGAGGCAATTGACAACTTCGTCTCAAGAATGAAAAACCTCCGCAGCAAGATGCCAATTTCAAAGCAACGCCGAAATCGAATACAGGGCCTTTGATCAGTTAATTTGGGGATCCAACAACCCCGAATTCAGACGTCCTTGATAAGTCGGGAAGAAAACACTGACACTCGGCACCGCGATCTACATAGCAAGAGGCCATGAAACTATAAGCTTCATTCCATCCAAAGAGAAACCGGCAACGAAGTGCGTACATTAACAACTGCGGGAAAACTCATCCACCACGTCCCGCGGAATAAATGTTCAGCGTACAGTTCAACTTGTCTAGAATGTGGCAAAACGAATCACTGCCAATCTGTCTGCACATCTGGCAAACAGCAACACCGGTATGTTACTGTGTTGTGGTGTTCAACACTGGCACTTGTCAAAGCTGTTTATTCCATTGTAGTGAGCTCCAATCAACTTAGTATATGAGCTGGACACAGGCACTCTGAGTAGCGGGCTTCCTAGCTGTCTGTAGCGTATTATTAGTGCGGAGAAGCTCGACACCAACGGAAACCCAAAGCTTGGAATGCTACAGGAAAACGAGGTGATCCTCTTAGCATACGGCGGATCTACAATGAAGCAACTTTGGAACAACAAAACCTCCATGCAAATAAAAGAAGAAAAAAATCAACTGTTTTTTTACGTCACCGACACTACAGGTCCAGCTATTTTTGGTCTAAAAGCGTGCAGGGCACTCAAGCTGGTACCACTATATACTGCGCACTGAAAACAAGTCGAGCTGACCATGAGAGATAAGCCAATCACCCAACGCTCTACCTACAAACTGATTGCAAAACTCTACGGTGCAAATCTCTGGATAAGCGATCCCCTATCCACAGCAAACAGGAGCTCTATCCAGAATTCTTCGGTGGCACAGTAGTTTATGTCGAAAACATCACATTACATTTCAAGCCGAAGGTTACACCTGTAGTTCATGTTCCACGCAGAATCCCAAGTGACCTGAAAGACAAGCCAAATGGAGGAATGGATGAAATGGAGAGTCAAGGCATCAGTGACCAATCCACAGCCTGAAATGGAAGGCTTCTTCTAAGCCTCGATTCCAAAGACTTGATTTAGAAGAGAACATCGCCCAATCTCTACGCTCGAAGAGATAATACACCTCAACGATCTAATTCCTGCGTTAACTAACCCGGCATTTACACAGAAATAGTAAGTCTCCTTACCTAATGCAATGTATGTTTGAGATACCAAACCTTTCAACAAAGGGAACCCACGATACTCTCGGACCTTAGCGAACGGTCAGTGCAGTTTTATACCACCGCGCCTCCTCTACCTCGATCGTATATCGTGACCGGTGCGCAACTACACAGAAACAGTATCTATCTCAGGCCAAGCAGTAAGCCAACCATTTTGCAAAATGGCTTGCCGAGCACCGCTTAACAAGTTGACACGACCACACCTCCAGCACAGGCCTCCACAGCAACAGACCCACGAGTCTTCATCCTAGCTGCACAGCCATCAGGAAACACGATGGGAAACTGTGTTTTGATAACTCGTTCTGGCCGTGGGTCAGAGCACCAGAAAGACTGAACCATTGACTGCTTTTTTATTGTGATTTTCTTTCCTTAACATAAATCTTAGCAAATTATAAGTTCGAATGACTGTGATACTTCTGTAGTTTTGCATCTGTACATCGTAAAAAAAGCTCACTTAAGAAAGGGGGATTTGACATACGTATTTTGCATACGCCGCATTATAACAACTGCGTGCTACTGCAGGCTTTCTAATTTCTTTCGCGCGATTAATTATTATTCACACTCTTGTGTAAAGCAGAGCACGCCAATAAAACATTACGGCAGCAAAAATTGAGTTCAGTTAGCAAGAAGGAGAAGGTGGCGGGAACGGATCTCGGGGACAGTTAGCAGGGACAAAATTACACGTCCTATACGTCCCTTCTGTGTCGGTACATTTGAGGTTGGCAGACACGAGGGTTCATGTTGTGAAGGGGTACAATCATATGTAACAGGGAGAAAATCAGAGCATTGACGCAAATGAAATGGGGGGGGGGGGAACATGTCTTAGGGACATTTTACAGCACCGACACGTCCGGTTTGTGCCGTTACTTTTGAGGTAGGGAAGCACATGTCATGCCATGTACACTCTTGAAAATCTAGTCGCGACTTGTCCCAAGTACATGTTGCAGTGACATGCTAGTACTTCCAAACTAGCGAAACACGAATTTTGCGGAGAGATTGTCTCCACGACACGACCCATTCGCAACTGAGCAGTTTTTGAAGAAAAAGAGTGAATAAGTTCTTGGATTTAAATTAAGGTCAAACAACGAAGCAAAGAATTCGCTACGTTCTTTGTCGTATCATCAAACCGGTTTTAATTAATTAAAACATTTCAAATTTTCCTTATATCGAGGATCGATCCCGCTTATAATAAAAATTAACCGTAAATTCCAACAACACATTCAAATACTTTCGGGTCGTTCAACGAAGGTGAAGCTTGCTAGTCAGCTAAAGCAGCCTCTTGCAACCAAAATCCATAGGACAAATCTGAGTTGGCTTCACGAGAGCGGTTATTTCAATAACCAGATTCCCTGTCAAGGATTTGGTCCGTGTTTCCGGTCCTCATCTGGCTGCATGGTTCTCAATTTGCTTCATTCGGTGCACCGTTTACCTCGTCTGTGTAGATTGGAACTGAGTAATCAGAGCGCAAAAAAAAAAAAAAAATTCCGATCCTGGGCCCGGCTGCATAAAGAAACTTAACCCTATTTTGAGTTTCTGAGCCCTGGAAGGGAGGGGGGGGGGGCACAAAGTGCCCCCCTATAGATCTCCAAAATTATTAAGGCTCTTGCGATGAAACTTGGCACGTTTGTAGCACGTCATTAGCTTAAATGATTGGGCTTATGACATGTCAATTATGACGTGTCGTGACGTCACAATAACGTCACAAAGCCGCCATTTTGAATTTGAGGCCGCCATCTTGAATCCCAAACCCGCAGTAGTCATACAGCTGACAATGACGTCACCAAAAATATATGATTTTGTTCTAAGAAACATACTTAGTCAAAACAAGCACACGAAAGTAAAAAATATCTTCTTCTTACAAACGAAGGGGGGAAACCTGAAAAAAGACTGAAAAAGGCACAAAATTTTCAAAATACACTTCTGAGTAGACGGTTGCTATGGAAACGTCAATCACCATAGGCACGTCATTGACACAGGAAAATTTTCTCCGATAAATTTTAGGAAAAGTCACGAGATTTGGTGATTATTCGTCTAGCCGTTTAAAAGTCATAATTCGTTAAAGTTAGAGCCGGCAATGTCCCCCCCCCCAAGGCGGAATAGGGTTTCTGCAAGTGTTCCTTGTTTTCCGGAGGATTCTTTCGCACCGTCATTGTGTTTCCTATACTCTTTAATCCTCCTTTGGCCGATTTATCCATATTAGCGTGCTAAAAAATCCTCCTGAGCACAGGGAATGGTTGTAGAAACTTCCACTTAATCTTTTAAAGTTTCTTTATGCAACTGGGCCCAGACCCTTAGGGAACAGATTTCAGTACCTTTTCAATAAAAAATGGAAAATAAATAAGCGAGACGTACACTTAAATCTTTGAAATTTGATATTATATAAGTCAAATTATGATCCCGCCAACATTGCCTTCGATATCTCCTTTTGTATGGTCGGAACCAGTTTAATTGAGGTTGACGAAATCCTTCTTATGGCCTAATTTCCATTATTTCCATAAATATATTGTTTGCATTTCTGTTGCAAATTTGTGAATGTTCAAAGGTTTGCAAATCTGTACCCTTCAAGTCTTATGGAGACGGGAGTACTTGTGGATAAAAATCTATAATCAAAGATACAGAATTCGCGATCACTTTTTTATTCCCAAGCCGGTTTAACTTCTTCAATACATTGCTTAGTAATGCTTCTATTGTATTACATTCTAAATTATTCTTTCATAAAGAAACCGTTTTAATGTATCGTAGTGAATAAGGAATCTATCACCAGAGCACTTTACGTTCGGCTTTCATCGTGGGTGAAGCCGGGTGAAGCTGGCTTGTCAGCTAAGGCATGTTAAGCTTCTTGCAGACCAGGCCACAGGGCAGGTCTTGGTGCACTCCACAAATGAGGTCATTCCAGTATCCAGTGGCCCTGTTCAGACTGCCTTGGTGCCCAGTCCACATGTGACCGCATGGCTCGTTTGCTTTGCCATTTGGTTCACCTGGAGCCCAGTTCGTGTAGACTGGAACAGAGTGGTCAGACCAGAGAAACCGGTTGACGCTCGAGTCCCACTTGAGGCCGATCCAAACTTGCTTTAGAGAAGGGGCTGCTTTCCTCGCGAGCGCCAAGACGAACTCGTTTTCTTCAACGCTGTTAATTTTCACGAGTTCTGCTGAGTGCTCTATGCAGAAGGCTTGGGCGTCGTCCCAAGACATGACTGAGCTACTCGCCATATAGCAGTAGCTACTGAACCCGATCCAGTCACTCGGACAAGCAGCTGAAAATGGGTGAAAATGATAGGAAATGTTTTAAGCCTTGGAATTTAAGGGATTGTTGATAAACACTACGTAAGTAGAAATGCGCTAACTTGAGCGTTTCTCTCCCGACTAAATTTTAGCTAATTCCAAGGAAACTACTGTAACTTCAATCCGCTGTTGCATTTGCATGGGTTGAATGGCGTGTCTTCTTGTTCATTATAATCCGAAATATATTAAGTGCGATTGATAATCAATACCTGTGCTATTTGACTCACCAGTAACATGAACACTGAAGAAACCAACACAAATGAAGGCAATCAGGACGAACATGATCCAGATTTTTTTAAGTTCACCTGCAAATTATATAATTAAACTTCATGTCATTTGTACTTTGCAAAACAGATCTAAAGCCAAGTTTATGAGTTGCATTTCGGTCCCGTCGCATTAAAATAAGGAGAATTTGCCAGGTTAACGGGTAAATCAAGTACAACTTTTGCCAGTTTCTTTGTAGGTTGAATTACATTCGACGAGACTCGGTGAAGTGTGAGGAATATACTCGACAAGAAAATTCGATTTCCTTTGTTCCTTCCTTCCTTCCTTCCTTCCTTCCTTCCTTCCTTCCTTCCCTTTCGCCAATTAAATGTTTAATGGGTACACGGCTACATACAATGCCTTTCTAGGGAAAGATTCTGAAGTAAAAAGCAAATATTCCCACTGATATGCCCAATAAAGCAATGATAGATTACTGCTATCTTTAAAAGATTTGTTCTTCACGTTAATCGGTAAATACCAGTTAATACTGTAGAACCATTACTATGTGGGTAAGTGCGCTATACGCCTTTGGTTTATAGAAAATAACAGTTTTTCAGGTGAAGGTTTGTCCAAAACGGCAGATCAATGGAGAAATTAAAAAAGAACTAATTAAGGGCCAAATAATTTTCTTTGAAAACTCAAAATTAAGTAGAACAAGAGAGAACGCATCGCACCTGTTTCTCCTGTTAACTTGACCTCAAAGTATGCTTGAAGCGTAGAAATGATGAATGTGTACGATTTAAAGAAAGATACCTATAAATGTAGTTAACATATACATATATATATATAAGGTTTATTTAGTTGTTTAAATGACGTCGGTATATTAAGCCACTAATATGAGTCCACAGCACGGAGGCCCAAGACACACGTTTATTTTTTTCTAATCATCTAATCCATTGCTAGTTTGCTAAACTTGATGAACTGTAATTTCTTTTTTAAAAAACGTGGAATTCCCGAGCGTAAAGAAAATGTTAAAGCCACCCAGAATCCTAGCCATTTGAAATGAAAGCTGATATCGGGCAGCTGTTTAATTGGACAACTTGTCAATAAGAAGTTGCCAGGTTACTTAGTTAATGAACGATAACTTGCACCCACGCCAGTAAACACGCAATCAGATTTATCGCGCTAAAAATGTGCTACAAAATAAAATTAACACATTTTTTTGTACACAAAATGCTACTAGAACGCCAAGAGGAGCATATCAAGCGATAAAAGCAGCAAAAAATAGCTACTCTCATTTCTGCTAGTTAGATAATTCAACTCATGGCATGGATGATGATTATTTAATAGGCTCTGTACTCCACTTGACGCAATTAGCCATTAGACTCTTAATAAGTGCCTGAGAAAAAAACTGAAAAACGAAACGCTGAATTCGACAAACGTCTTGTCAAAACCGGTAGACACAAGGGAAATTGACGTTAACTCAACTGAAAGAATGATGATTTCTTGAAATCTAGAGAACCCGATCCCCTTAGACGTGCAATTTAGATTTTTACAACGTGACTCAGGGAATGAAAACAGAAAAATATTAGTTTTCAATTAAACAAACTGCTCGTCAAAACTAAAGCACTAGGCAAATTTGAAGTTGGCTCAGCTGGACGAACGATGATTAATTGAACTTGGAATATACAGCATCCGACCTTTAAGGCACACAATTAGATTTTTGAAACGTTCCTGGAATAAAAACTAAAGAATAAAATTCCCGAATAGAAACCGCTAGTCAAAAACTGAAAAAGCAGACACTAGGAAAATCTGAAATTGACTCAGCCGGAAGCTCAGCGGCAGAATTAGATTTAAAACGTGCCTGAAATGAAAACTTAACAATAACCGTGCCAGTTTCTTTCAGTTAAAAAGTTAAATTTATTGCTAGCCCGTGGAACTGCTAACCTGATTTATTGCTGCGAAACGACCAGGCTTCGCAGTTAAGTAATTTATGCTGAGTACATGACCAGCATGGGTTGCCTTCGCCCGAACCAGAAGCTTTGGAGATTTTTTGGATATTTGTCGATAAAGTGGGATCAGGAGCCATAATCCGGGATTTTGGCTCTTGGTGGGATGTGGAAAACTCATACGGAGAAATCCTGTTTCGTCTAGAAAGCCACGTTTTTCCGAAGGCGAAGAGTTTGAAAGTAAGTGAAGATAAATTCCCTTGAATTGCATCCGATACGTCTCTCAGAATGTCTTAAGCAAACTCCTGCAACTCCGCGGTGATATAAATTCGATGTTTTATTTGGGATTCATTTTGTTGTATTCATTTTATTGATAAAATGCTGCAGTTATTTAGAGGTTTTGTGGAAAATGAGGAAAAGACGCATTGTTTACATCCTATTTTGATCGGGAATGGAAAATTCACTTTTGACCATTAAACCACTGTTCCTCTGCATACGTTTACCCGTAACACTTCACTTTCTAATGAAAACCACTAGTTTATTCTATACGGAGGCAGTCAAAGAAAGTTTTTGTTATTCTTGGACTGATTTGTGTGCAGTTTTCTTTGATGTTTTGTGAGGTCGAGTGCCATTGCAATTTCTTTGGTTGCTTTGTATTTAGATCGAATTTTACGTATATACTGGGATAAATAAGATTCTGCTTTGGCCCTATGGTGTCAGAGCATGCGCGGCCACGTGCTAAGAGACTGGACGAGTTCGGGGCTCTTTAGGTTCCGCCATCTTGTATCTGGCTTTTCAGGTAAAAAGCTGTTGTTTTTATATCTCAGTGTTCTGGTTCATCTCCTTTTAATACTATTTCACGTGGAACACCAAAGTGTTAAAGCTGCCGAGCAGTACTTTCCTGTGATACTTTCTTTTGTGTATTTCAAGGAATCTGTGGATGAAATCTTTGTAGGTCAGTTCTTCTGAAAATAGTGACTTCTGTAAATGGTAAGAAGAACTAGTATAACCAATCCGACTGAGAGTCTAGATTTTACAGTAACACTAGTGAAGCAAATCAGGGACATACTTCCTAGAAACTAATGTTAATATTATCTCCATTTCAAGAAACCCAAGAAGGAAATTTTTAGCAACTTTAGTACTTGCGGCAATGTCCATGATAAGTGGTGGGAAAGAAACTTGACTAAAGTGTTTAAAAAATCATGTAAACTATGGATGCCTAATATTTCAAACACTTGAAGTTAAGAATACTATGTAACGCTAGTTGAAAGAAGTCTCTGTTTGGCCTGTTTTGTTTCTCGTCTTTGACGGTTTAAAATACGTTTATTAGATAGTGTGTAACTGCCTGATCATTATGTAGGAAGGCTCCTGTTTAAACGTTAATCTCTCACATCCAAAACTTAGTGAGTTTTGTGATATGGTCTTATCTATATCGGTTTGTAAGTTAGATCAAACTGTGTAGGCATTCAAGTGAAAGTCCTTTTGAAATTTTCCTTGAATTGTGATTTCTGTTTGTTTCCCTTCAATTGGATTGCGCATCCTTTCTGCGCATCCTTATTGGGCGTGATTAGCGCGCGCACGAGCGCGCGCACCTTCCAAATTTGATAGGTTTTCTATGAAAGCTGAGCAGTTAAGAGAAGTAACAGGTCGTTTTCTCCTTAGCGAGCTCGGTGACCCCCATTTTTTAATGCATTAATACAAATGGCACACAGTCGAGTACAATATGTGGCGATTTCAAGAAAAGTTAAAAAGTCTGCTTTGAGATATTTATATCTATATGGCGAAAAAAACACGTCTTTTGGTACAGCAGGGTATATACGCACGCAGCAAATTCTTAATTTTTTTTTCATATCCTTAATTCCTGTTCAACTAAAATAGTATATAGAGCAAGATAAATGTCTATTTTGTTGAACTGCTCCAATATTTCAATAAAAGCAATGACTTTTTAAAGCAATTATAGTACTTATTTCTGATTACTAGGGTTTCTCAGGAAGACCTTGCGGGTCGTATAGTTACTAAAAATGGCCATCCACGTTGTGCCAAAACAAGCTTGGTGACCCCCATTTTTTATTGCATTTTTGAAATGTTCTAAACATAATTACCACTTGGATCAAGTCTTAGAAAATTTTAAATATTCCTTCTATTTCGATGGAATCACCTTAAGTCAATTAAAAGATTAACTGTAGCTATAAGTGTCCACTTTGAGCTTTCTATTTACTAAGTACGGGAAATCTTATCTACTAAAGAGCTGAATAGTATTTATGAAACTTATTTTGTAGACATGACGAACTGAGGCAATGAGGCAGTTCCTACTTTGGATGTGTTATGGGAAACTGTGGTTATATTAATAGATGGCTTTCTTTCAAATTTTTGTCTCCAGTTTGCACTAATGCACAGAATTTATCCAACGCTTCACTCGCCATTCTTTTCCCAATTTTCTGCCGAATTTTTCTTACCTTCTCAATTACGTTTTCCAGATGATAGCATAGGATTGGCCAATGGTTCGCGGGAAAAGAGTGCTAAAAATAGCATACTTGTTAAGGCGCCCACCAAAGTTCAATATAAGGGGTGATTACTTCGTCTTATGTACTCCTGGTTTATTAAAGTCATCGTAAAACAAAGCTATAGGATTGATGATTGGCTGCATCGTTATCAAGCCAGTTTTAATTCTACAAATTGTTTAGCTCTGTTTACACTTAGTCGCATTTTAAAATAAGAGTTCTTTACGTTAAAGATCCCACAATTAATTTATAGCAATGGACCAGAAATGGTGCCATTATACTCTCTGCTTTGATCGTGGGTGAAGCAGTGCTTGTCAGCTAGGGAAGCCTCTTGCAGACGAGACCACAGGGCCAACTTGGAATAACTCTACAAGGAAGGTCATTCCAGTACCCTGTAGCGCCTCTATGTCCGGAAGTGTACATGTGGCCGCATGGTTCCTTGGCAAATCCATTCGGTTCACTTGGAGCCCAGTTAGTGTACACTGGAACTGAAAGATCAGACCAGAGGTAGACCTTGAGGATCGAGTCCCAGTTGAGGGCGATCCAAACACGTTTCAGAGTTGGCGCTTGCTGATTTACCAGGTTGTGGACAAACTCGTTTTCGTCTGCGCTGTTAATTTTAACCAGTTCTCCTTTCAGTCCTCTGCAGTATGCTTGAGCCTGATGCCAAGTCTTGATGGAGCTACTCACCAGATAACAGTAACTGTTAAACCGCGACCAGCCACTGGGACAAGGAGGGCCTGGAAAATAATGAAGAAATATCTTTGGTCCAGTTGCATTGTTAAGAGAAAATCATCAACAATCAAATTCCCAGGAGATGCGTCAGTTTGCCGACGATACAAATTTCTTTTGCTCAGATGTGACTTCAGTAGAAAATGCGTTGAATATCGTAAACGAATTCAGCAGATTCTCGGGCTTAAATCTGAACTTGAAGAAGACCAAAGCCATGTGGCTTGGGAAATGGGCCTCGAACGACATGAAACCATTAAAATTGAAATGGGTAAAGAGCCCCACCAAAATATTAGGAACGTATGTCTCGTACGATGAAGTGGGCAACAATAATTTCAACTTCAATCTGAAAATTCAAAAACTGCAGTCTAATCTCCACATGTGGAAGTCTATGGCGTTAACCCTATATGACAAGGTGTTGATCATAAAGTTTTTAGGAATACCTCAGTTAGTGCATTCCTTCTCAAATTGCTGTATTCCAAGGGGTGTCCTCGAAACTGTCAAAGCTAAACTGTTTAAATTCTTATGGAACAATAAGAGGGACAAGATTTAACGTGAAGGAATATACCAAAATTACGACGAGGGTGGCTTACACATGGTTGATATTGACATAACTGCAAAGTCTCTGCGGTTAGTGTGGATATCACGACTGCTTCAATCCAGCGTGTTAAATTGGAGCATAATTCCGAACTATTTCTTTAACAAATGTGGTGGTCTGACAACTTCCTCCTAAGATGCGATTATGACTCAAAATACCTGGAAGGCGTACCAAAGTTTTATAGAGAAATGCTCGATTATTTCAAAGAACTAAAAGATTTATACCAGAACCACGAAGTTCAGAATACCATCCTTTTTAACAATAAAAATATATTGATAGGAGGAAAACCTGTATTTTACCGTGAATGGTTTTCTAAAGGCATAATTTCAATTGAGCAGCTCTTAAATGAAACAGCAAATTCATGACCTTCACGGACTTTCAGTTGAAATATCGCTGTAAAACAAATTTCCGCCAATTTTACCAAATAATAAGCGCAATTCCTAGCCACCTCTTAACTATATATAGCACAACAACGAATATCCTCTCTGCCATCAAACTATACTGACAGCTCAACAATGTTCCTTTTGGATCCCACCACTCAAGGTGATTTAAGTAAGCTGAAAGCGAACAACATTTATCAACTCTTAAATAACAAAATTCATACGGTATAGATCAGACTGGAACACAAAAATGGAACAAAAGTATACCCATGAATAATAATGAGTGGGCCCAGCTCTTTAAATCTATACCTAAACTGTGTAAGGAACCGAAGTTAAGGCCGCGGGTGACAAGCTGCTCATGAATAAATTTATAAGGCAAACGTTTGGTGGAGGTCTTATGCTAAAAAACGTTCTATCTTGAACGTTTGGCAGCCGATTCCGTTTAAACTTAACAGAGAGCTTGGACAATGGTGGAAGTGCAACAAGGTTGCTTTTGGTTTGATAGGTTGCGCTTCTTTGCGATGCTATGAGCTCCCAAAGTTAAGATTTTGTAAAACGCGACTCCGTGTCCAAGTTTTCTCCTCGTGGAGAGGACAACACTTCTTGATTTTACCACTCATTGATCAGTTAAAACCTCTACTGTGTCACAACAGAAGCCGATTTTGTGATTTCAAGTTCCACTGAAAGTTATAAGCCTTTAAATCAGTAAAATCGTCCTTCTTTAAATTTGAAGACTTCAAAATTCTGTTAAAAAGCCAGTTTTAAAAAAGTGCTTCTGTTGTGACAACCTACAACACACCTATTTTACCTCTTTGTTGTGTCAGTTTAGGAAATTCTATATCTGCGCTGTATTCTTGGACACAAAATTGGTGATTTTAGGGCTTCCGAAGGCTTACCGAATAAACACGAATGTTTAGGTAAGATTATGCTAATTATGAAAATTAAATTCTAGCAGCTATTGTTCACTGTCCAGAAAAGAACAATACGTTGCAATTTAGAGATCGCAAATATTTGGATTGAATATAAGCCTTTCCGAAGCTCTATGTTAGCTATAAGAAGTATTATTTTAGTTTTTGCTTTGTTTTTTGGAAAACTTCTCAAAAGTTTCTATTAACGTTTGAACGTAAAAAAAGCTGAACTTGACAATATTTTTTGTTTAAAAATGCTTAAAAGTCACAACTCCGTAGCACACGATTTAACGCACGTGCAATTATTGATTCAGAAACTGAAAGTTTTACTCAAGAGCCTCTTCATGAATATTTCGCGCAATGTCGCTATCATTCTTCGCACTTCGTGCATACGCTTAAAAAGAATAAATAAATGCTGATGACTTAGTTTCTCACCCGCGGCCTTAAGGGAATTCCATTTTAAGCTCCTCCATTGCATTGTTGTTACTAGAAAGGATCTTTGCAAATATCGGATAAAGCCTGATAGCGACTGTATCTACTGTGGCGAGGAAGACTCCTCGGAACACACGTTTATGAACTGCTCTTTCACAAAAACATTCTTTGCGAGGATTCTAGATTGGTTTAATGAGAAATACAAATGTACTTTCGTTCCAAGTGAAAAGGAAATGTTGTTTGGGATAAATGGAAACATCAAAGCTGTGAGAAGACTAAACTTCACCTTGCTATTCATGAAATATTATATTTATAGTAGAAAACTCGAAGAGAAATCGCTCAGCCTAGAAGAATTTGTCCGTAAAATAAACTTAAACTTAAAGTCGAAAAACTCGCCAGTCAGGGCTCTTAAGTATGGAATTTTTTTTCTCTGCTCCTGTTTTTGCAAATATGTAGAATTCACGTCTCTGCTGTTAATCTTTAAGATATTATGTTTGACGCTCAATCTGTGTATAAATATGAAAATATAGTTTTAGTTAAGGGTAGTAATTTAAGGAAGAAAATTACTATTATTTCATAACCTTTCACCGCTTTGTATGCAAACATAGTTTCTTGGGTATAGGGCAGTAGTTGAATGACGAGATTACTATAAGTGGCTGTTAACTTTTCACTGCTTTGTATGTTAGTTCACCAACTCAATTGTTAGAGTGTGTAATCCTCGTGCCAACTGTTGTATTTCTTTAAAACTCATTTTCAATAATAATAATAATAATAATAATAATAATAATAATAATAATAATAATAATAATAATAATAATAACAATAATAATAATAATAATAATAATAATAATAATAATAATAATAATAATAGTAATAATAATAATGCAATTCTTTATACAGATGGCCTATATCACGCAAGGTGGTTTTCAATAGGGCACTGTGAAAATATAACAAGTTAAAATTTAACTAAAATACTAAAATGCTGATATTGAAATATTAGAAAAGAATTAAGAGGGATTAAACATCTAAGTTCTACTTAAAAATCGAAGAAAATGGAAGCTATTTTAAAATTTAAACCTATTGTGTAACGATATTCTAAAAGCATTGTAAGATAGGTTTCTCATCTGCATAGGCAGGGCATTCCAGTCCAGTAAGGCACTATTTAGGGATCTAAGCAGTCCCCAGTTAGTGTCTGGTTTTATGATTCGAACAGTGTCCTTTGACCGAGTGTTGTGACTGTGACGGTCCGAACCTCGGATGATCATGTTGTTTCTATCGTCCGAGTTTATTAAATTGTACATATAAAGGCAGCGTTTCATTTGTCTTCTGGTTGTAAGATTCACCCAATTCAGATCCGTCAAGTGCTTCAGTTGAAGACGAATGTGGCGCCCTATCCAGGACCATCTTGGCTCCTCTATTTTGGAGAACTTGGATAGAATCCATTAAAACTTTGTTGCTTTTGTCGTCCCATACGATACTTGCATATTCAAGTATTGGGATGACCATTGTTGTGACATAGATCTTTCTTGCATAAATAGGGAGTAGATGCTTAATTCTCTTTAACACCCCTAACCTCTTCGCAACTTTGCTTTGTAGTTGGTCAATATGATAGTGCCAGGTCAGGTACTGATTTATGGTCACGCCAAGGTATTTGAATTCCGTAACGTTCTCCAGCCGATCGTTATTAGCGTCAAGAGCTATATAATTAAATTGACACAGTTTCGTACGGCCACCGATGATCATAAACTTCGACTTTGCAGCATTTAATGTCAACTTATTGTCGTGTAGCCAGGATGTAATCGCTGCCAGGTCCGCATTTAGCTTTAATTGCAAATCAGTTGGCGAATTCTCATGACCGAGTAAAATGCCATGCCATCGGCAAACATAGTCATCCTTGAGTGTTTTAGTACAGATTGAATGCCATTTATATACACTAAGAATAACAACGGACCGAGAATAATACCCTGCGGTACCCCCACGGTGATTTTAGCTGGGGGAGACAGTTCATTTTCACACATCGTTTGCTGAGTTCGACCAGAGAGATATGAGCAGAACCATGCCAGACTTTTTCCTGCCACTCCTAGACCCTTAAGCTTGTTAATAAGGAGCAAGTGGTCAACAGTGTCAAAAGCCTTGCATAAATCCAGGAACACTGCTCCCGTCAAATCCAGGAATCAGTGCCTCTGCCGTAAATAAATTGTAACTATACAATGCCATGTAAACTGAAAAACACTGTAAAATAAAGTGCTTAACTTGCATTAAAAAAAAAATGCCCAGAAGACAGTTGTTACCTGGGTAAAAGAACATAGTAACCTCGTATGGAAGAAAGGGATGGAGGAAGGGATTAAGTGAGCACCTGTGGAGGATCTACCGTAAATTAGAAAAGATATACGAATTGATATAGACTTCTACAGCCGGCGGTCCTGTATGTAGATCTTCAATACATTCGCTTTTTGCGAGGCTGCCAAAGTCTTTTGTTTTTTTCTCTCATGAGCTGTGCGTGCCTTGGTGCCCAGAGTACCAGCTTGCCAGCCAGGAATTCAGAAAGGCGGGGCGATGGTATTCAAATCGCGCGCGTCCAATACCGCTCTGGTCCTGCACTCTTGGCTACTTGTATTTAAGGGGCGAGACTCTTAGTTAATTACCATGATTTTGCCTTGGGATGTTCCTAATGATCATATCTTGGAAACCCTGACTTCCACGGATAAGCTGTTTGGCCACATTTGTTCCTTAGGAAAGGTTTTCAAGATTTTCGAGTATCAATCGTGTTTGGCAGGTCACGTGACTTAAACATAAGAAAACCTACAGCTCAAGCTGCATGCAGTTTTAGATCCAGTTTTAGAAGTTATGTCGTTATAAGTATGTATATTTATACATTTGAACGGTAGTTTTTATATTCTTTGTAATAAGGTTAACTGCTTACGTATACTTCGGATAATAAGGAAGTTGGATTATCCCCGATTGACAAAAAAAAATCTCTCTACCTCCTCGAAAAAACTCTACCTCCATTTGTTCGAGTTTTAAGAGTTTTTCTTTTTAATGTGCGGTTGGGTACTGGCAACAGCTACGCACCCACAATGTTGTGTTGACTTTTGCATTTAAGTTTACTTACCAAACGTTTGTTTGAATATTTTCTTTATTTCGGCATCATCTGAGGCTGAAAGATAATTGACGATATGGCGATAAATATTCTGCTCATATAGAGAATTCAAGCTAACTACGGGGTAGGTTAGGGCGCGTACTATTTGTCAGTCGTACAGGCTGGCCGGCTCGGTCAGGTTGTAAATGGCATATGCCTTTATATTAAGGACTAGTTCTACCTATTCTTCCAATAAGCCAGGTTCTGTAAATTGTGTATACGCAATATTAACGGAAACCCAAGAAGAAACCCCAAGAAGTAAACTAATGAAACAAATACTTGCAACGTCATTATTTTTCGTTTGTTCGGAGTCTTATCACACCGAACTTTCACGCTGTTGGTGGCCCTTTTGGCGACTTTATCATTCCCTCCAGAAATCAAAGAAATTGATTTTCCCATATTACTGAAATCCCGTTATCTAATGTATTTCAGTTCGTTCGAACAGATATTCCCCTGCCATTTGGAAGGTATACAATTTTAGAAAATAGTGAGTCTTAGGTTGTGTTCGATAGGCCTTATTCAATAATAAGAATGCACAATACGATGTGGAGAAATCCTTTCATTCAGGAATTTCTGCTACGGCCATAACTACTAAAACACATGAACGAAATAAATCTTGAATTTTGGTTGTCAGAAGCGCTATCAGATATAATAGTTCACTGAAAAGGCTATCCGGCTTGTCTAGATTGATGCGGCTAGGCGAACACACCCTTACAAAAATTGGGATATGTTATCGACCTTTTGTCAATACCTGATACGCCAAAAATAGTGATACAAAGCTGAAGAATTAAAAACAGTTTCATTCCAGCTTCTGTGTGGCTATTGCTGGCCTCAGGAGGATTTGTATTTCTATTTCTTACATTCAACGATTGAATAAGTCAGATAACAGTGGTAATACGGCTATATACGTTCCAGTCTACCCGACAGCTGAATTGTTATAAGTGGTGGGAAAGCAAGTGAAGTGTTTAAAACATCTTAGGTAAATTATGGATACTTAACCTCTCAAACACTAATGAAGCTTAAGTTAACAACAATATGCAACGCTAATTTAAACAGGTCTCTTTTATGCAGTTTTTGTTTTCTTTTTTTGCGGTTTAATAGTGTGTTGAACTGCTTGACCACGAATAGGAAGGCTTTGGTTTAAACATTTATCTCTCACAGCGAAAACGTAGTGAGTTGTGTGATACGGTCTAATATTAGTTTGTAAGTCAAGTTTAATCCAACTGTTTTGGTATCCAAGTGAAACTTCTTTAGCAGAGTTTTCCAGTTTGTTTATTAGTGTATATTTAATATATTTTAATTTTTCAGTGTATATTGAATTTTCCTTGATTTTCATTTGGATTGCTTTTGGGAGTGAAAAAAATAATGCTTTTAATTTGGGACAGCTCATTTCCGTTTGTTAAAATATCTGAATACACTAGTTCTTAAAAGAAATGTTCACTTCAATCTTTCTATTTGCCAAACACATGAACTGTTCACTTATAAAGAGACAATATTGAATTTAGGATAAAACATTTTGAAGAGATGAGGCACTGAGGCAAAGAGCCGGTTCCTACTTTTGAAGTGTTGTGGGAAAAGGAGATATCAAGTTTACTGCGAAATTGCATTTTAACATTAAGTATCCATTTAATGGAAAGCTGCCAATGTCTTTCGCAAGCAGGCTATGTTAAGAACGGAGCTACGATTTCGTGGTAAAAACATGACAGGTCCAGTATCTGAAGCCCGCCTTCTTCCAAGGCTCGACGACTTGTCCAAAATTGTGATAACTGGTATTTTAGGAGCGTCCCTCTTCGGAAATTTCCAACGTAAACAAAATAGAGGGTAGAAATTGCTTAAATTGGCTGGCACACAAGAACTTTGGTATTTTTATTCAACGGTTGCTGTAAATCTTGGCCGATCGATTACATGTAACTTAACTCGACACGGCATTGTTTTTGAGATCACCTGATGAGGAGAAACTCCAGACGGGGACGATATATAATCGTTACTTGGAGGTAGAGTGCATGTAGCATTTATGAATAAGTGATACAGTTCTTGCTTATTCATTGAGGCGTTGAAGGAATTAATTTTTCTTTTCCCTTCGCTCGCCAGCAGACAAGCTCAGCCGACAGGCTTTTCTCAAAGAAAAATTTTTTGAGTCGACATTAAGGTTACTAGAAAGATAGCTTAACACGAATCAGGACATCCAGTTTAATTAAATAGAAATGTAAACTCCGTGAAGTTCAACCGTTGTTTGTTTGACTTTATATCTGTGCAGAAAACGGAGACACTTTTTTATTTTGTTATCTGTCTAGGAAATCTTATTCATTTTGCCGGTCTCTATTTTACAACACGTAAATGTGATTTGATTGTTATATCATTTTCTTCTTCTTCTTCTTCTTCTTCTTCTTCTTCTTCTTCCTTAAAACCCCACCTCCTTCAATTCATATGAAGATTCTCGTGAGGGGTCATTAAAATAATAATAATAATGATAATAATAATAATAATAATAATATTAATAATAATAATAATAATAATAATAATAATAATAACCAAATAATAGTGATGATGATGATCGTTTCCCAAAATTCTTGTTCCCTTACAATCTTTGAACTTCATCTCTGCAATTAGCCGATTCTTTCTGGTTCCAACCCTTTTGTCTAATAACGCAAAAGGTAAACATGGGATTTTGACTGTTGCCAAGTTATATTGGATTTGTACGTCAATTTAAAGAGCAATAGTTTGTGGTTTTCCATCTGAAGTAAGGGAACGCAAAAAAGAGGTCTAAATGTTCCTCTTAAAGCCCACCTCACAGGATGGCTTGAGAAATGCACGCTGTCGAACCGGCAGATGAAACTAGAAATTCAACCCCTGGTAAGACATCTCTATATAGGGTGGATTTCACAGATTTGATGGAAAAGAGAGATATTTTATTTAATACTTCCATTTCAAACTGTAAATAATATCTGTTAGAAAGTATTCACAGTTTTAAGAGGAAGTATGAAATAAATCATTATTTATTGTGTCAGCTCAGTTGAACTGTGAGTGCGTCCCCACTATTCCCTATGTTCACATTTTATTTTAAATCTTCTGGTCATGGAAACAATTTAAGGCTAAAAAAAATCTCAAATATGACTCACGATACTTCCCGTCAAGAAAAGATTTAAAATAAGGCGGAAACACAGGAGATGGCGGAGACAAACTTAAAGTTAGATGGAATAATTGAGTGTGTTTCCGCCATCTCATGTGTTTCTGTCTTATTTAGAATATTTTATTGACGGGGGGACGCACTTACAGTTCAGTAGACCTGTAATACATCCCTTCAATATTCCCGGCAATAAAAGATTTTAAATAAGAAGGAAACACAGGAGATGGCGGAGACACACTTACAGTTTAAATGGAATAATTACTACTACTACTACTACTACTACTACTACTACTACTACTACTACTACTACTACTACTACTACTACTACTACTACTACTCCTACTGCTACTACTACTATTAATATTAATAAATATTATTAATAAATTAAATTATTATTAATATGATTAATAAATATTATTATAAGTAGTATTAATATTAATATTAATATTAAGTAGTAGTAGTAGTAGTAGTAGTAGTAGTAGTAGTAGTAGTAGTAGTAGCAATTATTCCATTTAAACTGTAAGTGTGTCTCCGCCATCTCCTGTGTTTCCTTCTTGTTTAAAATCTTTTATTGAAGGGAATATTGAAGGGATGTATTACAGGTCTTCTGAACTGTAAGTGTTTCCCCCCGTCAATAAAATACTTTAAATAAGACAGAAACACAGGAGATGGCGGAAACACACTCAATTATTCCAACTGTAAGTTTGTCTCCGCCATCTCCTGTGTTTCCGTCTTATTTAAAATCTTTATTTACGGGAGCTATTTGGAGTCATACTTGAGAAGCTTTCAGCCTGAAATCGTTTCCTTTATTGAAAGATTTCAAATAATAAGGGAACATGGGAAATAGCGGAGACGAATTTACAGATCAACTGACTGGTTTGTCCTTTGCACAAGTACGGTTTCTTTGTTTATTTTATTTAAACATTTATCTATGCACGGTAAAAACATCAGGGAATTTTATTAATAATTCTCGCATTGTTATGTGCAGCACATTTCTAATTAAAATAACTGGTTGTGATAGACGAGTGCATCTTTTTAGTAGAAACAGCTTAGCAAAGATTTTCATTAAAGTTATTTGGATCCAGTGACACAGAATTAAATCCTACTTCAAACGTACATTGTCTCAATGTCCATTCATCTGTGGCATGATTTAGAATGTGATCCGAATCTTCTTGCTGCCCGGCTCAGCAGAGAGTTAGGTGTCCTTCCCTCTTGAAAATGAAAATCGGGGTCTCTGAGAATTGCTTTCCACTGTTCGAAGCCGTATCACTTAAGTCCAGCTTTTAGATATTTGTCTTCCTCGGGAGTGAGCATCACATTTTTTCTCCTTCTCGTACCGATTCCTGTCAGTCTTATGGTTTGTGTTTTTGTGATCGTGTCGGCCTCGTCGGATAAAGAACTATCACTTTGGTCAGCATTTTGCTCTTGCCAGGAAGTCGACTTGTCTGAAAGCCTCGAGTGCACTTCAATTTCAAGCTCTGTTCCCTTGTCGCCGTTTAGTTTTTCCAAACATTTGGGCGCTTTACTAGCGACATCACGCGATCTTTGTTTTTGATAGTGAACCCTGGCTACAACAGAGCTGTGTTAACTTTTTGGTCCTCGGTGATTGTGCTTTGCGCAGTGCTGCTAAGATGCCTAGTGCTTGCCGTCTCCACTATCTGTCGATAGCGAGTCGGATGAACGTACTTGCCTGTTGCATCGAAGACCAGTTTACTCACCAGTTCTCCTAGCTTGTTGTGCTGTCCTCCATTTCTCGTCACTAAAACATAATCACAGTTCGGCTTGAGCAGAGGGCGAATGTGATTGATGTAGCCATCTAACACTTGCATGCTAGTCTCGGTCAGGTAAAGAGAATCAAAGCCATATTTTGCCGCTGTTTTGAACATTTTCTGATCAATGAATCCGGTTGGTTTTAGCTTTGTTCACCACCTCAACAATTAAGTACTGATATGTCATCGGGCGCGAACCTTTAACCTTGATAAGCAAATATACGGCGAGAAATTTAGTGGCAAACGATAAGTCTAACGGGGATATTGTACCTGGCATCTTTGCATGATTTCAGCACGCTTTCGTAGCGCGGCAAGTAACGCCTGACGACTTCCATGAGCTCTTCCAGCGTGGCTCAGTGTCCGGCCCTTGGCTTCTAAGGCGTCAATATCGAGCTCTTTTAATCGCATCATCTTGGAAACGGTTTTGCGAACCTTTTTCAAGTAAAGTTCTGTAGAGGTCAACCCTTTAAATACCGAATCCGATGATCCATTAACTTTTCTGAAATCCCCTAATTCTGCAATGGCGTCCAAATGAAGTAGCCCATGCGCCCTGCGTGCCGGAGATTCCACTCATCTTGCATCGTGTCAACAAATTTGAAAAGGAGATTAGGCGAACATAGACTGAAGTCAACGATTTCAAATGTGAGATCCTCGTCTTCTTCGCAACAAAATTAAAGAAATTTCAAACACCTGCTGACAATTTGGTGTGCTTGCCGATCGCTTTTACAACCACCACCACTGCCGGTAAGCCAGGACAAGAAATCTTGAGCGATTTTGCTTGACATGTCAAAAGAGAGAGCTCGTCTGATTTTAAGTGAAGTCTTGTCATCATTGGCGTCATTTTTGTTGCTTTGTTGTTGGCGTGCTTTAGTCTGAGTAATGTTTGGCTTTTCATCGAAATAAAAGTACCAACGGTGTTTGTTCTTGGCGTGTTTTCTGCAGCCTCTTTGTGTGGTAAATCCATCATGTTTACAGCCTTGCACTGGGCAGTGAAAAAGACCATCAGAGTCGTCTTCTTCTAAGTGAAGCCTTTTGGGTTTAGGCGACGCGTTTGGTAGTTTTGACCAGTCGATTTCCACTCCTCTTTTATTCATCTTTTAAGATCTGATAATTGTGAAGTTTCTCGCGAGACTACTGTATTTATACCAAATAGCTGACTTGGTATCCACTCGATATCTGGCCCGTTTTGTACACAATAAAACCAAACAAAGGAGCAGACAAAGGACCAAAGGGACAAGTCTCATCTTGTTCAAACCTGCCCTAACGTGATTAAACATGTATCAGGCAAGCCAAGGCTAAAAATTAGATTTGCCCTTGAGCATGTTAGACTGACAAACTAAAATCAGAACTTGCTGTCCTGTTGACCAAAATTAAAAAGGAACCATCGTTCCCATTTAGTGAACCAAGTGAAAAGGGAATTCTAGTTCCTCTTTAACTTTAAGCGGATCTTATTAGCTCCAGTATGAAAACGGAACAATTGTTCCCATTCAGCAGGAAAAGGAACAACTTCCTTAGGAAAAAAATGGCTTTGGAAAGGAACCACTTAATACATTTGGGTACGACAAGCCACGATTAGGAACAGCACATTCCTAATTGTTCATAAGAAAATACTTAAGCGGAACAATCGTTCCTCATTATTGAACTCCGGAACTTAATGTACTGGTTAAAAGAAACAAATTGTTTGAAGGAGAACACTCGATAAAATCGGAACCATTTAAAAAGGACCATTTGTTCCTAAAAAGATCAAAACGGAACAAAGAGTTCCCTTTATTCTAATGAAAAAGGAACTTCGTGTTCATATTTATGACAAAAGGAACCCGTTGTTCCGAATTCAGACATCGCTGTTCTTATTTTTGATTTCGGCCTAAATAAAAGTTCCTTTAGGTGTATTCAGAGTTTGTTCCTAAAGCGATAAGAGGAACAAAACATAAAGCTCGCGGAACAGTACCTTTTAAAGAAAGCCATTATTTTTCGAGTTGATCAGTTAAAATCATAATTTGAAAACTTGCTTATTTAAGCAATATGCCAACAAGGCGGGCAAAAAAATGTCGACAAAAAACGTTGTCATTAGAGCCAAAATTTCTGCTGTCATCGATTTTGGGGAATGTAAATGAGATGACGATGATGATGTTTTAAAAATAAAACAGTAGGGTCAGCGGTTAGCAGTCAATAATCCCACGCAATTGTTTGTTGTTGTTTTTTTTGAAAGAGTCCTCGGCAAGTTAGTCTTTTTACCTCCGTTTCGCGCGATTGGTTGAAATTTCGTTATTTTTTCTTGGAGTTCTCTTTTTTTATCTTGTTCCATTTAGCTTCATTTAAAAAAGAAAATATGATTGTCAATAATTGTTAGCTAAAATAGTCAAACAAAAACCTCGCAACGCTGTGTAGAACTGCTGGATGTGCTGGATGTGAACAAGCTTTTCCAGCGTAGTTTTCTCAAATTATCGATTTGTGAAAGCCTTGACCAAGAACGAACAAAAATGTTCGAAATACTAAGATATACAGGCAGAGTCTATGGAATGTAACTACTTTTGACTAAAAGTTTTACTTGTTTTAAAGATCTTTCGGTAAAACCAAATTTGAACTTGTGAGTTCATTTTGAACAAGACAAAGCTTATTTCTCTATTCTTGCTATAAGACGTCGGGTTTATTCTCAACGCTTATTGTTTTATGACATATTAAGCTCTGTTTTTAATATCTTTAGTCTATCTTTATTCCTACGGTTTGCGAGCGGCTCTTTCTCGTAAGCTTAATAATTTTAACTTTGATCGTGGGAGATAGCGCACGTAGAAGCACGAAACAAACAAGCAAATAAACAAACAAACAAACAAACAATAATGATTCTCGAACCGGCCCAATTCACCTCGTTCCACCTCCAAAGAAGTAGAAAAAATGAACACGTTTTTCACCGGCCTAGGTCGGTCCGTATAGGTACAAAATGTGCCCTCAGTCTTGAGTACGGCCCGAGGCCGCATCTGTCACCGTCGATTGTCAAGACGCCCGAGGGATCGTGTCATGCTGTTGCTTCGGTCCTCCGGGTGATAATTTTTTTTTTGCTTTCTTGGAAAGTGTTGAAGATTTAAAAAAGATTCATTGCGGCCAGAAAAGACAACACTCTTGCATCCAATTTTACAATCCCCAATTCCCTGCGCCTTAAAAAATACTGAAAAGAAGTATAGAAAATATTCTCAAGGGGTCAAAAAGAAATCCGACTTTTAAAACCATGACAAGAAAAGAACCATAAGCTTCACGATCTCTGTTTTATTTTCAAGCCTTTTTTACCTCTACAGTTTTTACCATTTGTTTTGTCTGATTACATTTTAAAATGTCTTTACGTCCATGTTTCCTCGTTTATAGTAATGAACTAGAATTTAATCAGCACATCGTACTACTTTCGGCTTTGATCGTGAGTGAAGTTGGTTTGTCAGTTAAGGCAGCATCTTGCAGACAACACCACAGGGATAGTGTGAGTGCACTCCACAACGAATGTCATTCCAGTAACCAGATGCACTGTTCACATTGCCTGTCTGCCCAGTCCACATGTGACCGCACGGCTCGTGTGCTTTTCCATTCGGTTCATGTGGAGCCCAGTTCGTATAGACCGGGACAGAGTGATCATACCAGAGGAAGCGGTTGACGCGCGAGTCCCACTTGAGGCCGATCCAAACTTGCTTCAGTGATGGAGCGCGCTGATTCACCATGTTTAGGACAAACTCGTTTTCTTCTGCGCTATTAATTTTCACCAGTTCTCCTTTCAGTCCTCTGCAGTATGCTTGGGCTTCGTCCCAAGTCTTGATGGAGCCATTTACCAGATAACAGTAGCTTTTGAACCGCGTCCAGCCACTGGGACAAGGGGGGCCTGGAAATAAATAGAGAAATGTCGTAAGTCCAGTTACATTGTTGAGAGAAAATCATCAACATTCCCGCAATGCCCAGAAAGTTCAATGCCTAGACAGTTGCTATCTGGGTAGAATAAATATAAACCAAGGGATTGCAATTGATAAGTGAGCGCTTGAGAATGTCAGCTCAAAAATATCTCACCCGTCAAAGAATCTACCGTGAATAGAAAAGTAGATAAAATTTGATATAGACCTCTACGGCCGGTATAATCTTCAAGTTGAGCTTATGTCCTCTGTTGTCCTTATCTCTTGAGCTGTGTATGGCTTAGTTCACAGAGTAACAGCTTGCCAGCCGGAATTCAGAAAGATGGGGAAATGGTGTGCAAATTGCACATATCCAAAACCGGTCTGGTCGACTCTTGGCAACTCGTTTTTAGGAAGGAGACTCTCAACTACCATAATTTTGCTATGGAAAGTTCCTATTATAATATCTTGGAAATCCTAACTTCCACGGTTAAGTTGATTGTCCACATTTGTTCCTTAGGAAAACTTTTCAATATTTTCGTATTTGGCAGGTCACGTGACTAAACGGAGAAAAACAGCATGCAATTTTGGTTATTGAAAACAGTGCCAATATTTACCGATTATGAAGTATCTATCATAAGTACGTATATTTATATACTTTAGTTTTTTTCTATTCTTTATAAGGAAATTAACTGCTTACGTCGGGATGTGTTTAAGGAAGGTTGGATTATCTCCGACTCGCGAAAAAAAAATCTCTCTGCGCATCCGCAATGTCGATTTTAAAATTCATATGTTCATCCTCATCCATTTTACCAATCTAGCGGCACAAAACGCTGCAAAAAAGCATATGACAAAATACTGTCCACAAAAATCCTTTAGCAACAACGGTAGATCTGTAGTTAAGGATTTCCAGAACCTCGTTTAAGAAGTCCGAGACCTTGGCTTTCTTTCTGGCCCTGTTTTCGCCTGCTCTCTTTGCCGGTGTCCATGTGATGCCTTTCGTCTTAAGTTCTGCCAAACAGGAAGGTTGCCATCAGTTTTAACAAGGTGACTCCTTGTTCTCTTAGGCCGGGCTCCATCCCACGGCCATTTTCGTTTGGTGTCCCTAGCGCATGTCCAATCCATTCCCATACCCTAATCTTTTTAAAACACTACTGACATCCAAGGAACACCATAAGTGACTCTTCGGCTCCTCCTTGTAGTCTGTTCTTCTTTCTGCTACGGCACGATCACTCACCGTTTCTGTCAGCTTCTGGGAAACCAGAGAAGCTCAGAGAAAAAGGACAAGATAAAAATAGACTCGATATGAGAGACCCCAGGGGGGTACTCTGGATTTCAACTGTCGGGGATGATCGAATGGGAGCAAAAATCGAAACCCAAAAAAATCCCTTGACCAAGAATTAAGCGCAAAAAAATCTCACGCCGAATTCCCGAGCCTTGCCTGTACATATTGGCATGCACAACCACGCAGTCGATAGACTTGCTAAGAACAGGAGGAAAGATATAAAGCTCCTAGACACGAAACTCTCATTTTCAAGAGGAGCTTACTCACACATGTTTGACTGAAGCAGAGTTCAGCCAACTGTTACATGCTACATAGCTAGAAACAAGAAATTCAGAAGAATTTACAGGCGGCGCATAGTCTCTCACCCCCTCCCCCTTCCCTTTTCTTAAGGAAAAAAGGTTTAACTTTAGTAGTTCGTGGTTTCCGGTGACCTGTTATGGACAATTTGCACTTCTGGTATGTAAGGAATTAATGTAGGTATGCAACTTGAGAACTTCGTTTGTTTGTAACCAGTGACCTCTGTACGACTCTTTCAAATCGTTCTTAAACCGTGATATCCTTAAGCTACAACAGGCGGAAACGCTTTTTGCTCAAAAAGCTTTACTTCTCCTCTTTTGAGCTCAAACTTCATTTGTCTAGTATTCTTGATTTCACGTAGGGGTTCAGACCAATTTTTTGTCGCCAGAAAGCTATGTTTGCGTGTTAACCCGTGCTCTAATACAGACTAAAATGAATGAAACTTTTTAAAATTAGTTTGAAACCGTGGAAAGACTGAGAGGTCTTAGACAAGTTTAGACAACCAAAATTCTAAAAATTGGGCAGAACCGAAAAGCAGAAATGTATTTCTGACCTGGTGCGTCGGAATCAATTTAGATTGGTGATACTCAGGCCTTGTTTGTTATTTCATTGAGATTTCATCACCACCGATTTTTTTTGTTTACTGTTTTCCTTTTTTTAGTGTTATAGTTTTTTGGGACGCTATTTATTAAACTATAGAAGTTAGGTCCAGCTTTGATTCTGTAAGGGCCAGGTTTACAGTGGCAGGTATAGATTTCATAGATTGCTTTCCGTCTCGTGCACTAAGACAAAAGAACGCACGTGAGCGCGGATGGGCATTGGACGCACACAACTCCCAACTAACCTTTGTAAACACTGCCCCTTAAAAACGAAATGTCCTCAAAAACAGCGAAATAAATATTTCTACGCTTACCTAATTACTCAACTTCAATACGCCGCGAAACTCAAAGCAACAAAATTACGCTTCACACTTCTGTTTATAAAAATCCGTGTCACCAACAAATCGTGCGGTGTTTGAAACATTAGCTTTCAATCTCCTAAAATCCACGTCATTATAACGAGCCTGATTATTTAGAGCCCGCGCGGAGACTAAGTCTACTGACTACCGCCAATTCAGGAATGTGCTACCCATTTTATGAGACGACAGCGACGTTTGAGACGTCGCGTTGCCTAAGAAGCTACAACTTCAGTTTCATGAAGGGTCTATAGATCACACTTCGCTATGCGAAACACAACATCCTGCGACAGAATTATACAAATAAGCTGGGCCCAGCGTTACAAACATCAGCAGGGAAATTAACTCATCACGTTGCAGATAATATTTCAGATCCTTTATCTGGGGCGGATCCTGGTTTTACATAAGGGGGCTCGGTAAGCGACCGCCAAAGGCGGGAGCTTCTAGAGGGGTCTGGGGGCGTGCTTCCCCGGGAAATTTTGAAATTTATCTCCTCGAAAATGCGATTTCCAGCGTTCTGAGGGCTAATTAAGTTCTCTTTAAATTACTTTGAAATCATCTTAGTTTTGCGCTAACTAGTAAAAAAATCCTAAAGAACAAAACTTCTATCCAAATCAGAGCTATGAATGGATTCTGTTGTAAAATGAGCAGAAAGTCGAATGGACAATTCAAAGTCCACTACTGGAAATAAGACTGCCCCTTTCAAACAGCGAGCGGTTGCTTCAATGCATGCTTGTCTTGCTGATCATGCAAGAAACAATCAATTTGTTGCTGCTTTCCCCTTCTGCCTGATGGACATACCTCTCAGTCTGACAGACTTCAAAATAAGATTCCAGAGAACGATCCAAAACTGATTGGGAAAAAACAGCGTGACCTTACCCAAACTTTAACACATTGACCCCTGAACCGCCCGTAACCGCCCTTGTTTAACGACGTCTCCTTGTACCACTTGTGACGTCATCAGTTTTAACGGTCCTAGACAACTTTGACAACTAACTTGTGCAGGGAGATGAGATCTTTCAAGCCATACCCAAGCCATACGGTCCTAGACAACTTTGACAACTAACTTGTGCAGGGAGGTGAGATCTTTCAAGCCATACCCAAATGAGCGCGATTCAGTCAAACAGATTAGAGAACGACGCAAAAAACCGTGTAACTTTGACCAGAAAATTCCAATGAAAATCTTGTCCCACTACCCACTGGTACTTCCTTTAAAAAAAATTCACGATCCTCGAACTTTTTGCAAAACCTTTTCCCACCAAAAGGAAGCCTAGTAAATGCCCAACAAAAGAAAAAAAAGGGGAAAGAAAAGCAAAAGAAGCGGGGAGGAGAGAAAGCAAAAGATAAAAGACGAAAGGGCAGTAAAACTTTCTGCGCATGCCCGAACTTCAGAAGCTCTAATTTGGCATCAGGAACGAAAGCTAGTCCAGTGCTAGACTTGTAAACAACGTTTTGGACAGTTTCGATTCTTTTTGGCTAGTTAGCGACCTAAAAATGGCTTGACTCGCTTCAAAAGGCATTTTTTGGCAAAATTTCCAGGAGTCAATGGGTTACGTAAAGTACCCAATTTTTTTAGTGAAACAACCCTTCTGAGCATAAAACAACCAAATCTTCCCATAAAATGCCAAATCCGGTGAAAAAGACGGAAAAAAGACGATTTTCAGTATTTTTGATTAACCGAAGAAGTTGATTGGCTTCTGTAGACAAGCTGTCACTTTGGCGTGATGTAGAACAGGAGCGTGAATAGGTGGCCTGGTTATCTTACCAAATAGACGGACAGAAATGAAAGCGATATATATACCGTAGGTTCGACTGCTTACTGAGTGGGGCATTTTAAATTTTAATGTTATTTTTGCTTTTTTTCTTGTTCAAAAGTCAACTGCTTATTTTTTGAAAGATTTTACATTTATTAGTGAATTTTTTCAGAAACCACACGGTTTTGGACGTTTGTGATTTCGATTTTGGGGGTTCGAACGAACCACCCCTAGATCCGCCCCAGCTTTATTGTCACAACTACAAACATGAGAGGCTGAAAAACAGTATCAAGTTCCTAAACGAGCCAGACTCAACGTACCTAGTATGCCGAAAGCGGCATAGAAACCACGTTTAGTCGCTTAACAAACGATCCGAGGTCAAATTTACCTGAGAATAACAAACAGTGCGCACAAGCCGCAAGAATCCAACAGTTATCAGAAAAAGATCGATATGACCTCGAGATCAAAGTCTAAAAATGCGACGTTTAAGTTGAAATGGCTCAATTCAGTAACCATTTAAAAATCCTCCTTACTAAACCCACTACAAAAATACAAGAAGCAAAATTTGTCGAAAGACCGAGACATGTAAGGCGAAGCCTACGAACACGTTAAGTAGGAGTCGTGCAGGCCTCCCAACCCCAATTTATATACGCGTATGCTCCAAACAAATCCACAATTGATCAATCGACATGCATCTTTAGCATTCTTCGACGCTTAATAATTGTTCGAAGAGACAATAAAGTTTTCTTATTTGAAAATGTTCCATGACAAGGATGCGGATGTGCTCATTCTAATTAAAGACGAACTATTATTAGGGGGCAGTTTACTTCTACCTAAAATGAGCCTTGAACCGCCAAGTCACAAGCGAAAGAGATCAAGAAGTCACTACAGAAAAAGAGAATTCCAGTGACGACAAAGCCGGGCGACAAACTCGATGGATGAAAAATCAATTAAATGAATTGAAGCATTGTTGGATACACCCCGGGATATGCGGGCACTCCCACGAATCTTCAGATTGTTTTGAATACCCAAAACATTCAGCTGGTCCCGCAATCTTGGCCCGTAAATCTTTATTTTCTGTCTTTAGGGATTCCAAGTCTTGACTATCGCTTGAACCGCTCCAACCAGAGATGCCAAAGTTTCTTGAATGGAGTCGGGAGTAGCTGTGGCTATAGTGAGTCCCGAACCAGATGCAACCAAAGTATCATCTTGGTCTGGCATGCCTTTACAGTTTTACCAGGCTTCCCGAAAGCGTGCTCAGATTTGAGGATTTTGCATCCTGGGCAACGGCTAGGACGTACCATAACGAAAAAGATCAACGTCTTCCTAGTGAAGCTACAATCGAACAATGAACACGTACACCGGATCTACTGACATCTATCCTAGGCTGTGGGTGTGTCTGCGGTAGCAATTAATCTCTTTGCGCATGCCACCCAAAGAGAGCAACTTAAATCAAGCCACCCAAAAAAATACTTGCCAAATTTTCCTACCCAAAAATATCCAGGAAGCGAAAACTTCAAACCCAAAACAATCCTTCGATCATCCCCGTCACTTGAAATCCGGAGTACCCCTCCTGGGTGAGAGACACTCGACTGGTATACGATTCGTAAGTAGCTAGACTTTGACAACGAAGCACACTCGACAGTTTACATAAAAGAACTCGTTTTTTAGAACGAGACTCGTGTACACAAGACTTGTGTCTTAGACCGATGGCCTGAACAAACATCGGTGGACAAAATCGAAGGGCTTATCGAGCAGCATACAATTGTCGAACAAATTTTTGGAGTTGAGACTTACGGAAGTGATCAATTAAGCAAAACCGACCTTGACCTAAATATTATAATTATATAAGAATTACGTCGATTTTGACGCATGAATTGAAATGCATTTCGCAAAATTTGGCGTTTCTTCAGTTTCCTTATTTGGAGTACAGGAAGTTGACAGCTGGGCTAACACATTTCAATGTGACTTACATGACGAAATTTTGTGGTATCACATTCTGACTTTCCAATATGGCGACCGCATCAAAGAGAACGCGAGTAGAAGTTATTGAGCCAATAGACATTTCCGACGTAGTTTGTGATGACGATGAGGAGCCCGAAGGTATGTCAAGTGAAGAGGAGAGCGATTTGGATCGGCAGCTCGAAAATCTGGACGAAGAATCAAGGTAAGCGATCAATAAACTTTCGAACACGAGGTTTTTTTGACACAGTTGAACAGTGTCACTTTTGAGGGGGGAGCAATTTCAGAATACCCGGCCACTTCATTTACATTTGTGGGAACGCTTTAAAGAACGAGGCATAACACAATAGGCACTATTGTTATTCAATGAGATGGAAATAAGTGGCCGGGTATTCTGAAATTTAGCCGAGGGGGTCGCTGCGTCGACGCCTTTGATCTTTTGAATATTTCCGAGGGGGTTTTAGAAAGTAAATTGGCTTTTTTCTGAGGAGGAAAGAAAAAGTTGGGCACTTTCTGAGGGGCGGGGGGAGGGGGCGGAAAGTGTGGGTACTTTTGATCTTTGATTTTTTAGCAGGTAAATTTTGATTGACCTTATCCATGGGGGGGGGGGGGTGGATATAAAATGGAATGGCCCCACATGTTTTTGAAATTTTAGGATGTGCTCGTTGGGTTGTCTTCCTACTTCTGAATTCTTCCCCATGTCATGAATTAGTTTTATAAATTCATATATGCGAGTGAACAGTGCAACAATTTTGGGGAAAAGCTTTTTTTTGAGTGATTTTGGTCGAGTGAAGAGGGCAGGTGATGCGAGCGCACGCCAAGGTCATTTTTTTTAAACAATGCTTTATTTAACAGTGCACCAAGTGTTACAACTGGCAAAATTAAATAAATAATCACAAGGGAAAAAAAACTAATTAGCTAATTAGCACAAAAAGCGAAATGAAAGGAAGCGAAAAGAAAAAAAAAGCGGGCAAGCAAGCAATTAAAGGGCCAAAAAAAAAAAAAGAATAAAGAATAAAAGAAAACATTGATACATTTCTGTAATGCTATGGTGCAGAAGTGCTACCGGGTTGAAAGGACAAAGAAGTTTTGTTAGGTTTGTGAAATGATTCTTGGGGGTGAGGTCTGTCATTGCAAGATTGGTAGATGTTCCCATTTCTTTCCAACTGTTCTACCATCATTTTCTATTTTGAAAACTTGATATAAGTACGATAAAAAATTGTTCAATTTTGGAGTGCATTCTTTAAGTTTGCAGATCCAAATAAAATATTTTGCTGTCAAGAGACAAAAATTGATTTGTAGTTTATATTTGGAGCCATCCTTGCAATTTGGATGTGCAGATGGTTAATTGCTGTGATCATTCCAAAAAAGGTTAAAGGTTTGAATCAGAGGTTATATTTGTTTTGGAAAGATGTGTGGGAGAAGAAGTTAAAGGAGTCATCCAATAAATGATTGACTTTGCTTATACCTAAATGAGAAACCAGTCTTGATAAAATGCAGGTTTGTTTCCAATTCTTATAAGTGATTATGCCACAAAGGTAATGAACGAAGATGTTTATCAGATGTTACCGTTTCCTCAAAAGAGATCTCTGACCAAATTTCAAGAGTTTCTTTGACAAAAGGATCTGATACCTTTATGACGCTGTGCATGTCCTTTGGGTTAAGATTTCCTAATATCGCTTATTTACCTCCATATCTTTGGAGTTCTGCATCAAAAAATATTTTCCAACTGCCTCCAATTCCAGTGTCAAGATACTTTTAATCCAGGTTCCTTTAAGAGTTTTGGTAAAAGAAAGAATATCAATCATCTTAAGTCCTCCTTGAGAACAGTGATTCATTATTACATTTCTTTTTACTTTGTTGCCTTTGCCGTTCCATAAGAAATTGTAAAAAATTGTATTAATTTCTTTGATTGCTTCTGGGCTTGATTGTATTGGGGATAGTATGTACACTAGTCGCGATGTAATAAGGCTTTTTAAACTTCTAGCAACCTAGAGTCGCCTTTATTTTTTCTAATTTGTCCTTGTAGTTTTGGGAGATTGTAATGTCAGGATCTGTTGATAACCAGACACCAAGAGCTTTAACTTTTTTCTTTGGCCATTTAAAATCCAAGGTGATTTTTTGCTGCCATGGAGAAATGGAATTGGTTCACATTACTAGATTTTGTTGTGCACGCATTTGTGATTTGGCATTATTTTTGTATTTTATCTGTTAAAGTTTTGAATAACACACAAGAAAAACAAAGTGTGTTTTTTACCCTTTTAGTGAAGAAGAAGAAGTAGAAGAAGAAGAAGAAGAGGAGGAGGAGGAGGAGGAGGAGGAGGAGGAGGAGGAGGAGGAGGAGGAGGAGGAGGAGGAGGAGGAGGAGGAGGAGGAGGAGGCTGGTAGTGATAAAGATGTGCCTGTGTCTCTGGGTGGGTAAAATATTTTTCAGTTGAAATAAATTTAGCCTAACTAGTATTACTTTAGAATACAGATAAAAAAAGACTATCTTTCATTTCTTTAGGACTCCATCATATTTATGTACAAGGTGATACAAATATCCAATTCTAATATTGTAAGTATTTATTTTTATGTTTTATAGCACCGTCCCATGACGCTGCTGCTCCTGCTGACCTTGCTGGTCCTACTCACCCAGCTGTTCCTCCAGGTCAGTAATTCTTTTTTGTATATGGAGTAATGTTATTTGTGTAAGATTAATTTTATTTTTGGGGCTCATATCAGCATATCTATGTGATCTGTGGATTATACACATTTATGTAATAAGCTCAATTATGCATGCATTTTGATTATTTTCTCACTTATGATCTATTAGAGGACAGACGCATAGATTATGTCATCATTAAAAACTTTTACTTTTTCTTTGGTATATAAAACAAATAGACTCTATGTTGCCAGGTGTCTGTTCAGTGATAGATCACAGAAGACGTCAAAATGTGGTAAGAACATCAGTGACACTTTTTTGTTCTTACCTCATTTCGACGTCATCTGTGATCTATTACTGAACAGATGCACGGCAACATGGAATCTATTTGTTATCAAAACCATATTATTTTTATGGTCATTTAGGTCCCCATGCCCCTCAGACATGCTATCGTGCATCTGTTCCCTGTGTCCCAGTTGTTGGTCATGGTCGTGGTCGTGCTGAACCTGGTCTAGTACCTTTCAAGAGCTTTGACGACCCAGATGCTGGCAATCCTCTCCCTGGTTTCAACCCTTTGCGCCTACCTGGGATCCACTTTAGCGGACCTCTTCTTAGGAATTCCATGACAAGGGCTGTGGATTTTTTCTCCCTTTTCTTTTCAGTAGATATGATAAATACTATATGTAACCATACAAACAGTTATGCTTATGAACATATTATGGAAGGTAGTTTTCAGACTTATGCACAGGCTGATGGGAGCTGGCAAGAGGTAACCCCAGATGAGATCAAGAGGTTGATTGCTTTGTTGATTTATTTTGGGCTCGTCAAAGTGGGAAATGTAGACAGGTACTGGAGTGTAAAGACGCTGTACCATGGTCTCTGGGCACGAGCAATCTTGCCTTCTAGAACTAGATATAGAGCTCTTATGGCCATGCTACATGTTGTTGATCCAGCAACTGAGACCCCGGGTGATAAATTACATAAAGTAGAGTCATTTATTGATTATTTTAAATCTAGATGTCTTAGTTTATATCAACCTAGACAACAGTTAGCTATAGATGAGCGCATGGTAAAGTCTAGGCATAGGTCTGGTATACGACAGTATATTAAGGACAAGCCCACCAGATGGGGAATCAAACTCTGGGTGCTAGCGGACAGCTCCAATGGCTACACTGTGGACTTTGATGTCTACATTGGTAGAGCAGCGGGGCGGGATGTTAGTGCAAATGGGCTTGGCTACGATATTGTAATGAAACTAATGCAACGTTTTCTGAACCAAGGTTACCATTTGTTTGTTGATAATTTTTACACCTCAGTGACCCTATTTAAAGATTTGTTTACCCAGGGAGTCCCTGCCACGGGTACCGTCATGGAGACGAGGAGAGATTTTCCTCCTGGTCTAAAGAATGGCAAAGAATGGGCCAAGGGAAAACAAAGGGGAAGTATGCGCTGGGAGAGGGATCCCCCCTGTTTAGCACTGCAGTGGGTGGATAATAAAGTAGTTGCAATGCTAACAACCATAGACAATGCTAATGATCGTGTGCAGGTGACCCGGAAAACAAAGACTGCTGGTGTGTGGAGCACTAAAGTGGTACCACAGCCCCAAGTTATCAGTAATTATAATAATTATATGAATGCAGTTGACCGGTCTGATCAACTTTTAGCTACCAATAATGTCTTGCGCAAGTGCATGAAGTGGTGGAAAACTCTGTTTTTCCACCTCATAGATATTGCTGTAGTTAACAGTTTTATACTTTTTAAAGAGCACAAGGCTCAGTCTAATAACGAAGCCCTTCATAGGCCAGTTAGCTATTCACTGACCCACTTCAGGGAAGAGATTGTTAGACAACTCTGTGGTTTCCCTGAATATGATGTGCCACCTACAAATGCTACAGTGAAACCAGCCCCTCCTAATCCAGGGCAATTTGAAACTGTACATGTTCCAGTTTTCTCCACTGCGAGGAGACGCTGTGTAGTGTGTTACAGGAGAGACCAGTCTGATTGTAAAGTGTCTTCTTACTGCAGTGCACCACAATGCGAGGGGAAGTACATGCATGTGACAACAGAAAAAAACTGCTTTAGGGAGTTCCACACAAAGGAGTACCATAGCTCTTAAATTCATTGATTTTTATTGTTATTGCTATAATTGTGAAACTTTTTATAGAGCGGTTTTCACTTGAGTGTCGAAAGTTAATTGCGTTTGCTTTGGTTTTGCGTTCACTACGCTTAGTGATTGGTTAAAAAATCTCGCGCCACTTTCTCGGCCAATCAGAACTAAAACCAAAACCAATCGTGACTCGCTTGCGCACGTTTTCCCGCGCTTCGTGCCAGCTACATGTATTTGCTTCGAGTTTTGATTGGTTTACTGGATTGTCTGTGTCCTTTGTGATTGGCCAGAGTAATTACTTTGGTTTTGGTTTTACGACACTCAATTGAAAACTGCTCTATATGTTGTGTTATCCCCCCCCCCCAAAAAAAACAAAATTTATATAATTACTGTAACCAAAAAATTACTATTTTTTATAACTTACGTTGTAACATTTTAGGACATGTTGCTGTATTTTAAGGAACATTTTTCTTTTCAACATCTATGTACAATTACATATCACTTTGGAAAAAGTTATTTTTTTCCCTCAAATATGACCAATAATTTATGCTGTTTTATGCTAATCAAGATTTTTTTTTTTTCCAGAAATAGTATGCGTTTCCTTGATGAGGTCTATTTTTTTTTAGTACAACTAGCTATTTTATCCCCTTTGCTGTAGATACCATCGAGATATTAAATAAAACATCCATTGTGGTCAATTTTGTCTTTTGGGCGTGACAATCAAATTGTAGAAGACTTTTGAGTTAACTTACCAAACGTTTGTTGAAAGATATTCTTTATTACTGCATCATCTGAGGCTGAAAAAAAAAGAGAACTTGAGGATTTGCGGATAATGCATCGATTCGATTCACCCACGTTTATGAAACTGTTAACCTTGATGCCCCACGAAGCTCCTTGCATAATTGTGGAATCAAGAATTTACTGTAATAAAAAATACATTGTTGAATACTTTATAATTAGCTTTCTAATTCATTTATGCCATCGAGGGATAATGTTCTCGGCGAAGAGGCCTGAAAGTCGTATTGTTAATAATCATTCTCTATTAGAGGTGCACATTGTCAGCAAATCAATGACTTTATGAAGAACGGTCACCTTCAAAGTACGTTTTCAATACCTGATACGGATAAAACTGTAATGGAAAGCAATAGAACTGCAAACAGTCTCATTTCTGTTTATATCTAGCTGTTGCTGAAGTAAGGGGGATATAGCTGCACTCGCAAGGTCCACGAATAAATGAGTCGGAGAACAGCGGTGAGAAAACTGTCTGACGTCCGTGGGAACACAAGAGATGCAAACTGGTGTCACAAAGGTTCGGTTTTCAGTTCAGTTAGTGCCATGCCATTTAAATGCCCCGACTGTTTGAACAATGTACTAATTAAATGTAAAAAATTGACACGCGGTCTTTTAAACACTCGCCCTATAAAAACAAAAAAGAATCAAACTCAACCGACCTTACGTCAACCATGACCTTAACCAAATTTTAGAAGACTTTTGAGTTAACTTTCCAAACGTACATGTATGTTGAAAGATTTTCTTTATTTCGGCGTCATCTGAGGCTGAAAGTTCTACTCGGATAGAGCGAGTCGAGTGATTGCAAATTTATAACTACGGATCTGGCATTGCTGCTAAGCCGGGATTTTTGTTGATGGTATTTTATCATTTTTGCACCGTTTTATGCTGCTAGATTGGTGAAATGTATGAGGATGAACATTTGACTTTTAAAATTCAAAATTGCGCGCGCGTAGCCAGTGCCAGCCCCCAGCCGCACCTTAGAAAGAAATTCCCAAAAACACGAAGGAAAGGAGGAAGAGTTCAAAATGTTTTCGCCAGTCGGAGATAACCCAGCCCTCTTCATAAACTGACGAGAGGAATTACTGTTTACGCAGAAACTAGACAAATGTATAAATTTAGGTATTAACTTCTATAATCAGAATGCGAATTATAATAAATCGATACGTCACGTTTTGTATCTTGATGATTGTTTGTAACTGTACGCTGTCTGTGACTGTACGCTGTCTGTGCTTAAGGCTTTTTTCTGTCCCGACCACGTGACCTCCCAAATATGGTGGACACTCAAAAAACTTGAAAAGCTTCTTCATGGAAGAAAGGTCGCCAGCAGCTCTTCTGTGGAAGTGGGAGTTTCCAAGATTTGATGTTTAGAAACTTTTCCACAGCAACACTATGGTAGTTAAGAGTCTCCCCCCTTACCATTTTCAAAGATAATGGTGGCTCGTGCTCCTTATTCGAATGAGAAGTCGGCTGGTCAACTCGAGAGCCTTTGTCGTTTTCTGGTTTTCTGCAAGATTTCGTTTCCTAAAAATTAGTGAAGAGGGCGACTTTTCCGCTGTTCTCTTAGGCCCAGTTTCTTTTTGGTTTTCACTTTTCAACTTTTCCATGGCACACGAGTATAGCACACCGTTTGGACTTTTCTATTGCACACCCTGATTACGAGTGAGTTGTCGATATCTGTGACGTAAACAAAGCTTCCCAATTCTTAAATGCTTATAGTTTACGTAATTGGATCACCCGGATGAATTCGTGTGCCCACGAGAATTCCCCAGGATGTCAACTCGTTTCAGAGAATATAACACCTTCGAGATTAATAAAAGTTTAATGAAAAATGCATTTCCTCTGGACACAGTTTACGTACGCTCTAAGATTTGGCAACCTTTTTGAGAAAAAATGTTCGAGTAGTCGATAGATCGCGTCCTTAAATTTAACTCGAGTGGACATTTAAGATGGTGTGGCAGATTCATTCCAACATTTCCAAATTCCAATTCGACCTGGACGTCCAGTGTTTACTCATGAGCCCCTGGCTCGGGAGATTGGGCGACTACTCCCCACACTGTGACGTTAAATTGGATTTGATTGATTGATTGATTGAGGGAAGGCAAAATCCGAGTTTTAAAACCATAACAAGAAAAGAAACGTAGGTTTCACGATCTCTGTTTTATTTTCAAGCCGTTTTTACCTCTACAGATTTTACCACTTTTTTGACTGGTTACATTTTAAAATGTCTTTACGTCAATGCTTCCTCGTTAATCGTTTAATTTAGAGTAATGAACCAGAAATTCAATGAGTCGTTCTACTTTCGGCTTTGATCGTGAGTACAGTTGGCTTGTCAGCTAAGGCACCTTTTTGCAGACAAGACCACATGGCAGATGTGGGTTTACTCCACAGCCAAGATCATTCCAGTAACCAGATGCTCTCCCCAGACTTCCTGTGTGTCCAGTCCACATGTGACCGCACGGCTCGTGAGCTCTTCCATTCGGTTCATGTGGAGCCCAGTTCGTGTAGATTGGAACAGAGTGATCATACCAGAGGAAGCGGTTGACGCGCGAGTCCCACTTGAGGCCGATCCAAACCTGCTTCAGTGATGGAGCGCGCTGATTTACCAGGTTCAGGACAAACTCGTTCTCTTCTGCGCTGTTAATTTTCACTAGTTCTCCTCTCAGTGCACGGCAGTAAGTGTAAGCCTGGTGCCATGTCTTGACGGAGCTACTCAGTATGTAACAGTAGCTTTTGAACCGCATCCAGCCACTGGGACAAGGGGAGCCTGAAAATGAGGGGGGATGCGTTAACTAAAGGCAATTAGCGCCGGCAACGATGAAGGTAAAAGGAGCGAGTGACTGAATTAGCGAAAGTGCGAGTGAGCGAACTAGTGAGTGGTGAGCTAGCAAGAGAATGGCGGCACGAATTCCTTGAGGTTACTTACCAAACGTTTGTTGGAACATTCTCATTAGTTGGGTATCATCGGCTGAGGCTGGAAGAAAAAGAAAATGGGACGAAATTTGAGAGAGTAAATCACACTCGTATACTATAAATATCTTACTGACAGGCATTTGAGCTCGGGGAGAGGCGAAATCAGGATATTTTGCGACAGACAACATTAACCCGAACTTTTTAAAATAATTGGATGGTGCTCTCGTCGAAAAAAACAAAGTTTGAAAAGATGTTCTTGGTTTGAGTTGGGCAGTTTGAGTGAATCAAAATTTTCAATGCAAAATCTTTACTCTCCCAAGAAATTGGGTCAGTCTTCCATACCTGATGCACATAAAATCACGAAGTAAAGCGCCAGAACTGAAAACAGTTTCATCTCAGTTTACGTCTTGCTGTAGCTGATCTCAGGAGGATTTGTATTTGCTTCCCTCTCGGTCCACGATCGAATGAGTCAGAGAACAGTGATGACATGACTATAAAAGCTTCAGTGAACAAGTTGAAACAAGAACCAGAAACGAAGTAAATATTACGCTAGTAGAACGATGATCGTTTGCGAGTTAGTTTGTGATTTTTAGTTTAGTAGGCGATTAGCAGTTACTTTTTAAAGTACTAATAAGCGTTTTAATCAACTGACTTCATTTTGAGGTAGTTAAATCTCATCAAAGCTACCTTTCTATTCAATGATTTGCCTTGCGCTACTTGATGTAGAACTGCAATTGCAAGTGATTCCTTTTTTGCATAATTAAGTCCCCACTTATTTACTTAAAGGTAGAGGGTTGAAAGTCTAACGTCTTCCGTCACAAGTTTCAAATGTCAATTCTCGTCACTGAATGTCACAAAATTCCTTAAGTGAAGCTTCAGAGATTTTTGAGGTACACCAAAATGTCATTCTCAAGTCTCTTTTTTGACACCTGTCTCTTTTACGGTATTAGTATTCACATGCAGTGGAAAAAGGAATAATATTTTCGTCACTGGTAAAAACTATGTGTGTTTTGTGTTTTTCTGTATTGGTGATTACAATGGAACTCATCGTAGGCGACTACAGAAAATGCTGGGATACATTAATGGCGTCTTACGATCGCAACGCCTCACACGAGGTGCATAATGTGACTACGAGAAGGGAATTCGGTATTATGACCATGCTGACATTTCGTTTGATTTAAACGAATCGCTCATTTAAGTTTTGTCCTAAGTTGTTGGACATACTGATAGTTTGATGATCAAAATTGTTATTAATTTTGCTCCGGGTGTGTTTTTACTGAGCTCGTATCCGGAATAAGTTTTTTAGTGTTCACACTTTGCCTGCCTCATGACAATACTGGCAGTGGTTTTAAAAAAAATGCGTTAACGGGCTGTAGAAGAAGGAAAATGCTTTTCCTTCGTACTGAGGTAGAGCGAGGTAGCAAGAAGTTAGACCCTGGACATCATATGTTCCTAGAAACTCGCAATCTTCCTTCAAAAATTGTTCACTTGCCAGAACAGTTAATACAATTTCCGTGGACAATATATGTGCATTTTTTGCCCCAAATAAAGGTAATTTTTGTTTAAACGTTGCAAGGGTTTGAGTCCTAACATCAAGACTGTCTATTCAGGTTTGCTGATATTCCTTTCTTGGATTTGATTTGAGCTCATGAAAAGTACCTCCCTTATTTTGAGTGTGTTTAGTTAAATACAACTTCGTAGTTAAAAAATTAAGAGAATGTACTCTAAACCTCGAACTGATATACTTCCTGTCTACACTCCGATGCGTCTTTAGTGAGTGCTGTTCAGTACATGGATATCAATTTATCATCGTCATTGATGATTATTTGTACCATATGAAGGCTTTATCTAGATATCAATCACTTGATAGTATCCTCTGTTCTCTTTCTTTCATTAGGAGAAAAAGGGCAATTTTTAACCCATAATTCTGCATTCTCATAATAGCAGAAGCACAAATACCCCTTCAAAAATATTCACGAGTTGATTAGTGTTTCCATTTTTGTTAGTGTTTTTTTTTCTGATTAAAACACCGTTATCAATAGCAACGGAACACTAGCAGACTCGTTAAAAACGCTTAAGAACTGCGATGGAGCCTCGGGGGATAAAACTCTATAGAAACTTAAACAAAATAACAATCGAATGTATACAAATGTACACGCGCGATGGAAATTATAAACGGTTTTATAGAAAAAGTTACAGTGCACGGAGTAAACAACGTTTGTGATCAATATTTTAAAAAATCGCTTTTAACATTTCTTTCAGGTTTTCAGTGCTGCCCTTTGGCAATTTATTAACCGAAGCCAGATCAAACGTAGACTCCAGACGCTACTTGGACATGAATATACTACAACAGAAATGATTTCATATATTGGAGAAAAGGAGAAAGAAAAGCAACTCGATCATTTGTCCTTCAAAAAAGATGTGCCATGATTATACGAGAGACATCTTGATACGGCTGACACCGCAACTTGAAGAAAAGTTAACTATTCGATCGATTATTCTATTAATTTAAAATTCTTGTAGCAAATGGCATAACAGAAACAGTTGTTTACATAATGTTTCTGTGCTATGTTCTCTGCCATACTTTAGGGTTCGTGTACGCTGAGGATGAAAAAGCTATTAACCCCACACTATTTCTTTTACTGAGCTTCCTCGGGTTCGACACCCTCACAAAGGAAAACGATTCTGCATATTTGATGCTAGCAATATCTGCGTCTGCATCTACATAATCTTTCAAGGTCGTCAATTTCTTGCTGGCTGATCGTTGCTTAGTTTAGTGCTTGCGAATGAAACCATCCATATTGAATTTTAAGTACTTCCACTTCCTCTACTTCCTTTCTTTTAAAAGGAATTAGAGGAAGTGGAAGGCCTAAAGTAAAGGAATTTTTGTTTTGTAAAGTTTAATAACAATTTCAAAAAAGGCAACAGTGATTTATTACTTTTGAAAGGAAATTAAAGAATATATGCTGAAAGCACGTTATAAAAGGTCTGGATGATCTGTTTGTTAGACGAACCTACACTGGCGAGTAAGTGAACAGAGTGGACAGCACGCCATGTTTAAATTCACACTTCACCGTCTTCTCTTCGTTGTGTACCTTTGGAAGTACGCATTGTTGTTACAATGCCGCGCCGGTAATGTCAGTCAGGAACAAAACTTTCCACTGTCTCAGAAAGTAATAACTCATTGTTTGGAGGATTGTACTCGAGCAAGTACGAAGCCATCGAACGTCAAGGTAGGTAGTTTCTTTGACGAGAATAGCAAACATGACCCTCGTGTTTTACTTTGAAAACTCCGGCTCAAGGAATTAAATTCAGGAAAAATTGTCAAATACGGTTAAGTACATTTACGAGTAACTTTGAAATCTTTTTAACTTTTTTTCATACCACATTTTTTCTGTAAATGCAGGCGTTTAACCGAGCATAAAGATTAAAGATAGGTTCAAATACGGTCTCATCCTCGCTATCGTTTCGTTGTAATGCATGGTTCAATTCTACCTGTTACCATGCCCCCCCGGGCATACCCCCGGGGATTTGCAATTTTGTTCTCATTTGGTGGTCTATTCCCCACCCCCGGGCACGCAGAAAGAGACAATTCCCCACCCCGGGACTCCTCATCGACCACAAATACGTTGTTTTGTGTATAAAGCATAGATTTCCGTACAACAGCAAAACCAGACGTTTCGATAAGAACTTAAACGCTTTTCTAGAGTTTCCTGAACGAAGGACACTACATAATGTAATAAAAACATGAACACTATATTTGAAAAAGAAAACTGAAGAAAAACCTCTAACCACACTGGCATACGGCTAGCAGGTAAAGAAATGGTCTTCACCACGTGATTTATTCTAAATCTAGCACATACGCACAAGAGGCCCGTGAACAAATTGCTGGCAGCATTTTAAAGGAGTTCTTCTTAGCTTGTTTCACAAGAATGAACACTGGACTGAGACCTCTGTTTAATATAAAGCCGTGCATCCGTTTTCATATGGAGTCTATTTAAGTCGTCTTAGTATATACATAAGCTTAAATACGCTGAAGAAATATTTCTTTGTTTGTGACGAATGCCATCCATTCGAGTACGCGTCAAACGCACATCCGTTTAACAATTTAAAATAAAAGTACCTTCGAATACAGATTTTAAGTTTGAGAGATTATTCTTCTCTAACCCGCAGTCTCCTGCAAATTCCAGTGATTCTCACTGGAAATAGGCAGTCTTCTCCACGCGGTCCGGCGTCAACCGAGAAGTGAAGTACTTCACAAGAACAACAAGAAGTTATTTACGATTTGCCCCGCCCCCCTCCCCCCGGGACAAAACGGCTTCAAACAATTCCCCACCCCCGGGACCGAAGGGCTGGACTTGTCCCCGGGGTTGCACGGGGGGGGGGGGATGGTAACAGGTAAAATTGAACCACGCATAAGTCGAGGAAAATTTTAGAAAATGGAATCTAATCTCCCGTGCTCCTTTGTTCATAGCCGCATTTAACTCAATTTGTGTAAGCAGAAATGATTTGCTTTTAACTGATGAAAATGTTCATTCGATTATTCCTTAGCAGTTAACAAGTCGGCGGATTTGTTACGAGGAATGCCTCATGAAAGCTAGTAAGAAGAAACTAAATGATGATAGCTACTTTTTAATTAATTTTGGATGGAAAAGCTGGGCCCAGTGACCTCTAAACCCTGACGCGAACCCTATTTCCCAGCTGCACTTTTAAAACAAGATATGTTAACAAAACTCGCTGAACATAGCCTTACCACGACTTCTACAGCGCTAGTGCTTCAATTTGTTTGTACTTGCTAAACAAAGTAGAAATGGGCTTGAACTGAGCGACTGTTATCTTGAAAAGAAGTTGTCCGCCTTTGGTCAGTCAGTCCGTCAGTCAGTCAGTCATTCAGTCAGTCGGTCAGTCGGTCGGTCGGTCGGTCGGTCGGTCGGTCGGCCATCCACCAATCCATGCATATACCACTTTTCCTCTCACTTTCCTTTGGGCCGGGAAGACGTGAGACATAACTGTCGCTGGGAGCCCATTACCTGCTGTAACACGTAACTGAAATACAGCTTGCGGCTACTCCATAAATTGACCTATATTAATTACATTATGACGGTTTCCATTTTTGTTATTCTTCACACAGATGGCTCAGATCATAAAGAAAATTTGATGCAATCTACTGACTCTAAAGGTAATAAAAGTTTCTCACCCTTAACAAATCCATGGATGGTACTATGGTATTTTCAATTGCGTTAGCCGCGACCCAGCAAGTCTTGTTAACTGTTGCCCTAAATTTTTTGTCAAGATACTAGCCACTGCAAAATGCCGTTATGACGTCAAAGCATGGCTAAGGCAGAGTGAGAAAGGACGAGCGAAGCAAGTGAATCGGCAAATGTTTTGACAATACTTTCACGTCATAAGGTTGTTTATAAGAATGCATATGATGGCTAACTATCAGCCATTTGTTGTTGTTGTTCTTTTTTACAATAACAACAACGTTTTTTTCAAGCAGGCGAATTATGTCGTGATGCTTCAAAAGGAAGAGGCCTTTCTAGATCTGATGGGTTATATGTAAGCTTCCATGAACTGGTCAACACGGGCAAGGTTTATGCAAACGTATCGTGGAACCCTCTACCCAGTAAGTAGTAAATCAAAGACGTTACTTAAGGTTAGTTACGATAATAAAATACTAGATATGTGTAAATCGAGCTGAAGGTTAGGAAAAGAGGCTAAGTGGAGGCTGGGGGGGGGGGGAGGAGCAGAGATAGGAGCTTGGTCATAGTATTTTTCCTGTAATGTCTTACTAATAGCTGTAAATTGAATTTAAATTGAAAGAATCCAAATTGCTCTCTCTTAATGATTTCATCGGAACAGGTTGAACCAACCACCTGTAACTAAAAACCTTACCCTTACTACAGTAACAGTACGGACTTTTGTTCAGGCCATAATAAAGGGGTGCCCCCATAAACAGGTAGGGTAACCGCTTGAGGTAGGAATTTATTTAAGTTTATTTTTGGAATCTACAACAACAGGTTAGAGCAAGTTGCGATTGGTTTGAGTTTTACTTCTGATTGGTCGTGAAAGTGGCGCGAGATTTTTTAACCAATCACAGAGCGATTGATCAAGGCACGCCCACAGCAATCAGGCTTACTACTTTGAGTATTATTTAAACAGAATAAAAAACAAACAAAAACAACAACAACCAATGCAACGCGGCAAAAAGGCCTCTGTTAGGCTTTTCTCATAACACGTTACTTATTCCAGTTCGAAATAGTTTACACTGCAAATTGAGAAAGTTTTTTTCCTGTAAACCTCTTTATTTATTTATTTATTTATTTATTATTGCAATTGTCAATTAGAGCGGTTTTCAATTGAGTGTCGAAAGCAATTCACGTTTTGCTTTGGTTTTGCTTTACTTCGCTCTGTGATTGGTTAAAAAATCTCGCGCCACTTTCACGACCAATCAGAAGTAAAACTCAAACCAATCGCAACTTGCTCGCGCGCGTTTTCCCGCGCTTGGCGCTGGTTACATGTATTTGCTTCGAGTTCTGATTGGTTCATTGGGTAATTTGTGTTTGTTGTGATTGGCTGGGGTAATTACTTTGGTTTTGGTTTTACGACACTCATTTGAAAAGCGCTCTATCTTTATCATAATTACTACTATTTCTATTAGTTTTTTGCTTACTCGGTGCTTATTTCTACCAGATAAGACAGCTAACTGGACTGGGTACAAGTTGGTCTACATAATTGGAGAATCCGATTCCACTTCCTATTGCCGAGACCTAGAAAAGGTGAGAGATTTTGCAGTCAAGGTACTGCTCATTTTTAGTGCATTATGAACCTGACGGTTAAGAATATCGAAGTTAGGAAGAGTAAGGGAAGAAGCACCCTATCTTTAAATTAGATGGAAAACCCATACCATATTGGGCGGCATATACCTTATCTTCGTATAGGGTAACGAGATGTTAGTTTCCTCTCAGGGGGTTAGCCCACCATTTGTACTGTCCGACCAGAACCGTTATTCATGAAATAATTTGAGAGTGACTTAGTGTGCATGTCCGTGAAATGAGTTTGGTAAGTCTGTGATCATTAATTGCCTGGGAAGTGCAGGATCTAGTTTGCGCGTTCCCATGATTCCTTTTGGGCAGGTTTTCACCATGAGCTCGGGTTGAAATTCGCACGTAGGTTATGTTTCACTGTGATGTATTTGTTTATTTTGCATTTATTTTGATTTATTTCGTTTCAGTGCTATTTAGTTACCGCTATTTTGTTTGTTTTAGAACCGCGCGATTATGTTTATTTATGGACCGAGTGTGTGTTAACAGTTGGAACAGTAGGAAGTGTTCCTTCAGAACAAGAACCCTGGGCTGCTATTGACGATGTTGATTAGTTTTTAGACATTTTTGCTTTTATTTTCACCATAAACGTAATTTTTAATAACACATATATTATTAAAAATTGAACTGTAACCAGGATAAGACATATTAAAAATATAAAAAGCGTTCTCTGGTTTAAAAAAAATTTAAGAGAAATATAAGCTTTCGGCTATTATACTATAGCCTTTAACGAATGTAAAAAGAAATGAAAGCGCATGATTGGAAATATATGCAAGGGAGGGTGTGAAAAGATTAAACACAAGAATACAATAGAAGTGTAAAAAAGCTAAAAATGGACAAAAACGGACGAAATAAGAATTACAATAAGATAGAGTATTGTCTTGGTAACGGTTTAGAATTATTGTCTGCGCCGACAGTTTTGGCAGTATGCCAGGATTCTAGTGTTCTTCGAATACGGTAATTGCCTT
>OZ024887.1:36155317-36270317 GCA_964017195.1 Siderastrea radians | reverse complement strand
ATTCTGGTCGAATCTCTTGTTCTGGAGATCCCCTGCTATCGAATGGCTTCGACTAAAGAAAGATTATGGCGGGGAGGGGGGGTTGCATTGTGCAATTATAAGCTAGTTTGGCGACATTATTTATCAGTTACAGTCTTACAGCCGTAAGAAGTCATGATAAATTCAGACATAAACCAACCTATTCAGTGATACTGTGACGTCATCACCCAGACCCAGAGCCTGAGCCATCTGGCGTATCCCAGCACGTCCACTAAAGGAAACAAATATAAAAGTTTCTTTAATCCCTAAATTAGTCTGTTGTACAATTCTCATTTTGATGTACACATTAGGGTCCATTAGAAATTTCATGTTGTTTTTTGACCAGTGTTAGCCGATTATTATAAAAAATTGCGTGGATTTAACTCCTTTCTCCTGATACTGACGATTCGTACCAGACAGAAAGCTGCTTTAGATAACATGGGCCAAGTTAAGACAAGTTAATGATTGAGGAATTCGTTAATAACACTGTATCTTCCACGTGGTGGCGCATAAACTACTTTTCTCATTGTCACTACCGTGATTTTTCTTGAGGCAAAAGTCGTCAATCGAGAAAATATTGGACTCTACAAACATTATACTCAATAGATGTAAGAAACGGACAATTCATAGGTCTCATAGTCCTGAATTGAAAGAATGACTTAATAAGCGCCCGTACTAAACAGTTGAGTGAAGACAATAACATATCGTGTATCAAGGGTCATCATTAGGATCTTTAAATCATAAGAACATCAAGGTCATCAAGTGAAATGGGAAAACATTGTTAGCCGTACGTTGCTATTGAACTCCTTGCATGTCATAGATTATTAATCTACTCGAAACTAAGATAGAATGGGAAAATACTCACCATACTATTTCCCTTACTTGATTAGACGCCTTTCATTCTTGTCAACCTTGCACCGAAATTTGTTCTTTCTCCGATAATTTTCTCCGCCCATACCCTCCTCATAAAAATAGGCCACGCCGTTTATGGTGGTTTCACTGTCCTGCTCGCTTGCCATAACTGGATTCCTCGCATATGCAAGGACTGCAAGAGAACACGGCGACCAGAACGTCCAGAACAATGAAACATAAACCTAATAACACTTCATCCGGCCTGGTCGGTGTGAATCAGTGTCACGAATTCGGCATATCATTGGATAAAATCTTTAATCGTCTTTAGTATTAACTGGAAAAGCTATAATTACAAACCACAATGCCGGATTGCACAACAATGACTCTGACTGTGTAAACGGAAATGCTGTAAAACAAAACACTCGGATCCAAAACGTCAAATCAAGCAAAACAGCCGGATATCAAAAGCATTTTTTATAAAACTAACCGATTCATATCACTGCAGAAATCGTTCTCACCGACTACCGCGAGCTAAAATTTGTAGTAACCGCAAACCGCAAAATGTTGTAAAACCGCGATACCGCGAGTTAAAAATAAAATTACCGCAAACCGCACAAAAAAATAATGCATAACTGCATCACCGCAAACCCTTACCCCCCCCCCCCCTCCTAATAGTCTCACTCATTTGTACATTGGCCTATCAGATCCCGATGAAACCGCTCTTTTGTTGTTACCTTATTACACTCTTTTGGAAAGATACAAATATGTTTAAACAATATTGAAATCTTTTGGATACCAACAATTGCCTTTAAAAATTCCCCATTTGCCGGCGAGAAACGGACAAAACAATTGTGTCGAACACGCGCTATGCGATTGCTTGATAACGCAAGTAAAAATAAGCCCTTTGAGCATTGTTCAATTATAAGCTTTGCTAGACTTGACACTACAATAATACCCATTCAACCAATATAAGAAGCGCAGTTCAAAAGAGCTGCTGCAGTTGTACTGATTCAATCAGAGCACTCCACAGCGCTCAGTTTCACTTCGCTTCGCTTTTTTGCCTGCCTTGGCCGCTTTAGTTTAGGCCCAGCTGGTTGGCTTGAGGTTTTCGCTCTTTTGGTTCTCCCCATCACGAGAGAGAAATTCGACGAAATGGTAAGACGGTTGAATGTTAGGAACACTAGGATTTGCATGGAGAGAATATTGCGCGAAATTTCCGCGAGAGGTGACCGGACGATAAAATAACACCCACTGATTGGTCTACTGTCGGCAAAGGTGTTTGGAGGCGGTGTTTGTTTGATTTTCTTTTGAACGCTATTTCTCGACATTCATTTTTCGCTTGAACTCAAAGGCGATTTGTTCGATTTTAATCAAATTTGGAGAGTCGCTAGCTTGACGCTTCTTCAACAAGAACATATCGGGGAATTCGATAATTCTAAATATTTTTTCGTTAAGAACCATTTCTGTGCCGTTACTCCGTATGTTTTTCTTGCGATTTAGAAAATGTTTGAAAGCTTTTGAACGCGGCTGAATAAAGGAAAACCCCAACACGGTTTTTTAGCCCTTATGTGCCGGACTTTCAGCAAGCCAAAAAAATTGCAAACTTTAAAATTCCCTTTGAGCTGGAGCTTTCAAAAGGCGATCTAGACCTTCATATTCAGACTTCGCGGAAAACTTAAAAATTCGTTTTCGTGAAAAGTTAGTGGCATATTCGAATAGCCAGTTTTATAAGCTTTAAGACGGAATCCATTAGGAAACTGAGTAATTTTAATTTTCAGTGGACAAAAAACTTGTAACAGAATAATTTAAAACATATCGCATTCTTTTTTACATTTTTTGAGAGCTATGGATGTAATTTGTTATTTGTAATAACCCCAAAGACAATTTCTTATGGGAGCCCGAGAAAATAAATTTCAAATTTCACAGAATGAAATCTTACGCATAAAAATTTAACTATTTTACCTGTGTTTACACAATTCCTGTGAAATTTGAATTTGAATTTCACGGGCTCCCATAAAAAGTTGTCTTTGGTGTTATTACAGATAACTAATTACGTCTATAGCTCTTAAAAAGTATAAAAAAGAATGCGATATACTTTAAATTTTTCTGGTACAAGATTTTTTGTCCACTGATTACTCAGTTTCCTGATGGATTCCGTCTTAATTTGATATAGGGTTTGGGGTATCTGCGGCGAAACTGAGAAGCGCTACTTGCGTAAGACTGAAGACACCTCTGAAGGTACACGGTAACCTTAAGCGACTTAAAAATGATTGTATTTCATTTAAGTAATTTGAGGAGAGCACGCGCGCGAATAAATTAGTTTGAATAATGGCGGGAGATGCGGACGAAGCTCACATGTGCGTCCTTCTTTTTTTTATTACTGTATTTATGCGCTTGGTTTTCATCCGACGAAGGAACCGATTCCAGCAAAGTCTAAGGTTGCTCACAATCAGAGGCAGGAGAAGAAGAACGGAGGCGTATTTTTTGCATTCGTAAAGGAAGATCTGCGCAGAAGAAAAGTCGCATGGGTTCTAGAAAGGCCACAATTCTGGTTCGAACATATACTTCTAAACCAATACGCAAATAATAGGTCCAGGTTGTGGTTGTGGTGGAAACCATACTTGGTGCTGTCATGTAGGAAAAATATATTGCCCTTTCCGGCATTAACTGCTCTAGGGTCATTAACAGATCTAGAAGGGTCATTGAACGGAAAACTATTCATCTTCGCAGAAAAAAAACTACGCCGTGGTCACAGCAGTTTAGCGAGACGCATAAAAATAGAACCGGCGTGTTATATTTCCGATTTCAAGTGCGATTTGACAGCTTTGTCAGATGAGCTGACCACAAGTTGCTTCTCATTGGAGGAAATTGATTGCTGACTCGCTTAAGCTACCTGGGTCGGTGGCTTAAATTTAATGAGAATTGCATTGAAGTTTGCCGACTCGCTTAACTTTAAGCGAGTCGGAAAAGCAAGTGTTTTTACGAGATTTCCGGTTGTCACTCGCTAAGCGACCTGAAAAATTGCTCGTGAAAACACGGCCATTGTTATAAGGTAAGTTGAGCCTCCCCTTTAACAAACCGCAGGTAATTATCCTGACACCTAGGTGTTTTAATCTCATCGGTCCGTAAAAAATTGAAGTCTCCGCGATCCTCATTTATTTTGCCTTTTTTTCGAGACTATTTTTTAGTTGCACGTTTTAAGTTTCGCGTTCAGCGAGTTTTTAACCAATTTAGCTTAAATTTGGCGAGACTGTTGCCAGATAATTTGACACCAAAAATATTTCTCCGAATTTATTTTTCACTTTCATTCAAAAGTTATGATCCGTTAAAGAAAGGGAAGGGGTGTTTTTTTGTCAAATTTCAAAGTGTAACTGAGTGCAGAAAACAAACCAGGCCACATGAAAAATTTCCGAGACACGGTTTTTCAGGCAACGGTGTGAAGAATTCGGCGTGACTATTTTCGAGTGGAGTGGAACCGATTTCGTAAACGATGTACTTTTGAAAAACGTTAGCTATATTTACTGAAGGCAATCTGGAATAGTATTGAGGATTCTTTATTCTTTTACCCTTTTATGTAAAAGACAAATGATATGATCTTTCTCCAGCCAGTCGCCTACAAATTTGATCGACTTACCTGATAATATGTGAACTTTTCCGCGAGGTTAGACTCCATTGTATCACCCCATAATTCATTGGACGACTAGTTTAACATTTCAATTTGCCTCGCTGCCTACCCAGGACAAGACTGCTTGAAAACATTTCCAACCCCGGGATGGAAGGGTCGGATTTTCTTGGGGTGTGCCCAGGAGTGGAATGGTAACAGCTAGAATTGAACCACACACTAAACAAATATCACCATCAAACTACAAGAAAGCTGAACACTTAACCTTTATCCCGCAGATTAATTATTATGCTTTTTCTCAGACCCTAAAAACTTTTTAATAAAACCACTGATTCTTTAACCTTGTGGATACAAAGCTGTTACCATTTTTTTTATTACCATACCCAAATCAGAAATTAGTCAACTCAGACGCCAGTCTACTCTCCTGATCTGCTACCCAAAAATATAAAGATAATGACTCGAGATCCTCCCCAGAAACGACATGGACGCATTTTTCCTTTCGTTGCCCTGCTTAAATCAGAACTGCACATTCCAGCTAAGGCTGCAGCAACGGAACGTTGATGGACATCCGTTATCGGACAAATGGCAAGTAGTCCGACCTGTTGGGCAGGGAACGTGTCTCGGGTACATGCACTTTCTTGTTATTAGAGAGTCACGCGATGTGTCGGTAACTGCAACTAAGTACAAAAAAAGGTAATTGTCGGAAAAATTGTTTTTAATGCCCAAAATGTTTGCGATTCATTTCGTCACTTGCGGTTACACGCGCTGTCAATGTAGTAACAAGGTATGTGAATCAGGAATCAAAGGGTTTAAATCCTTTGATTTGGGACTGACATCCGGATCGGCAGCTGTTTGAATGCATTTTGGACCTTTGTGCATGCAGCTGAGAGCGCCAATTAGCTTTTTTCTGCTTTTTGGGACTAATTCAAGCTATCAAAGGAGTGAATAGATCGGGAAACCGCATGGCGGGAGTCCGCTGAAATGAGAGGGAATTGGGAAATAAAATAAAAGAGGGAACTGGACGACACCAAGCCCTGCTGCTACTAATCATATTTATCGCATAATCGGAAGATAAATAGGTGTTTGGTACGAAAACTGAATACATTTTTTCTCGAGAGACACGAAAAACAAAACTCACTCGAATGATGCGTATTGTCATTTGACTCAGGCATGACAAACTTCACTTGTAGAAAAATTTAAAAAAATGCAAAGAATCGGTAGGGAAAGTGATCTCTCAAAAGAAAAAAAGAAGTCTTTCCGTCCATAGAGTAAATCCTTTTGCAACGCCCACCAACGCTTTTGAATTTACACCTGACATTTTAAAGAAAACCACCCCGGGGAAGATCCTATACCGGCCCTCCCTCAGGCAAGGAAAAGAATTGTTTTTCGCTCCTTCTCGCTTTTAGGCTCTGTAGAGCTCGCGACTGAAAGAAGAATTTAACATAAAAACAAGGAAGGAAAGTGCAGCCTTCCGGAAAGTCCCGCCCTCGATATCGAGCAGAAAAATTAATAAAGAAACAACAACGAAAAAATTTCTTGCAAACTAAGGACAACTTGGTGACGTTAATTTCTTACCGTCGTCAACTCAATGTACAAAACAGACAACAGAGGAATGAGGGTAAAGAGGCTGAAAGCAGAAATGAACGGCGGCTTCGTGATGTGTTTTGTACAGGCGGATATTTGGACCGGAAATGAATCCCATGAGAGGGGCAGAGAAGACCACGGATAAAATCAATCAATCAATCAATCAATCAATCAATCAATAACGTGGAATTTAAGTACTAACCACAGATAGTTTTTAAAATCCCAGTTAATATAATTTCCTTTTTTATGAAACAGCTTTTTTAGCTGAAGGTAAAATCGTTAGCTTTTTATTCTGCCCACTTAATCGGTAACATACAATTCCAGAGATTCGGTACTTTATAAGAAAAAAAGATATTACATTAAAGCCTAAATTGTCGAAAAGTAATTTTCGTTTCAAATCCCTCCTTTTTGCGTTCCTTGAAGTAAAGCTGCTTGTATTAATTAACTGTGAAAACTACATTTTAACTTTTAGTCCACCATGTAGGTAACGCCATAAGCCACTTACATGTATCAGTGTAATTTACAGTTTTCTCGCACGGGAGTGATATCCGGTCCAAGGTTCTTTTCACTACCAGGATTTCGGCATGGGATATTAATACACTCTAAACATCGAGGACATGAAAATCACGGGACATTCAGAACCGACAGCATATATACTGATGTATGTTATTCACATGTTTTTCATGGTTGGGTCCTTTGCCTTTTAATTATATGTATTCGGTCGTTGCGTGAGAGGCATGGCAACAAGGAACATTTCAATTTACCAAAGGACAATGATTAATTATAACCATTTTTTTTTCTTGACAATGCCTCTAAAATGTTCGTTTGTAAAAACGTTTTCATTTGTGGAAACATTCGTGCCCTTTATTTCGGCCGGCCTTTTATTTCATGCCGGCTTATATCCAAAGATTGTCTAGTCCTTAAACGTGTTGAGTCAGAGCACGATTTTTGGAATCCATTCGATTGTAACACCACCAACGATGGATTCTTTTATTCATTTATTTATTTATTTATTTATTTATTTTGTTTTGTTTAATATTGGATATGAATCGCGAAGTTTTGATTGCTCCGTTCCAGTTGTTCCCACGCAGGCGAGTGTCGACCGTTTGCGTAACTGATGATTTGTCCGAAAACGAAACCCTGCCGAAATTTTTAACGACTAAAATGTTTGTAGTGCTCAACAAAGCTTTTTTTTCCCTGGAAAAGTCACTCCGCCCTATCTAGCACCGTGTTTATATTTTAAATCTTATGAGGTCACTGTATATCCTCCCAGTAACGAGTATGACCGCAAGAGTCTACGTAACAATTTATTCTGACGTGGTGTTTTGCGGGAAATACTTTGCAAATGTTTCGTCCAGGCGATGCAATCCGGTAACGGCGGCCATTTGCATTTGGGTTATGCTGACGCCACTAACAAGTCTGAAGGATGACTAGAGCGTGAGTGACCGACATGAGCGAACTATTTTGACCTTACATAACAGCCTAAACCAAATGAAGTTTTCCTTGCTACTTATATTTCCTACACTCATTCTTAAAAATGATATACAGGTATACAATACACAATAAACTTGCTGCGATGAGTCTTTAATACTAATTCAGCTCCGTGGCTCTCTGATACGTGAACCTTTCTTATCCACTGCCTCGTCCCCTTACATAGTTAATAATTCATCGTGTTTAACAGTCTACAAAAACTAGTAAAATAACATTTAGCTCAAATATCCGTCTTAAATCTAAAAAAAACTCCGATTAAATGACGTACATCAAACCAAGTCAAGAAAATAGGAGATGTCATGTCTTAGTGGACAAACTCAAAATGCCAAACCTTAAAGGACAACATTAATAAAAAAAAAAGGGACTCTCTAAAATGTAAGGCCGAGATCTTATAATCCAATCCACGTCCAATTCTAATTATTTATTTGTATCCGGCCCTCAAAGGCGAATATCTCTTCTGAATGGCACTTGAAGTGGTCCCATGGTTTACTGAAAGGAAATGTTTTTTAGCTCGGCACAAAAGCTAACAGAGTTTAATTCCATATGCATTTCCAAATGATTAGCTTGTTTTCTATAAATACCAAAAGAGGAAAATATCTGTTCATATATTACTTCATAAAATTAATTTTTCTTCTTATCATCCACATGCAATCTAGATAGTTCATTAACCTTGATATGTGAACAAAAAAAAACGAAATCTGTGACATATGAATGATACGTGAACCTTTCTTATCCACTGCCTCGTCCCCTTACATAGTTAATAATTCATCGTGTTTAACAGTCTACAAAAACTAGTAAAATAACATTTAGCTCAAATATCCGTCTTAAATCTAAAAAAAACTCCGATTAAATGACGTACATCAAACCAAGTCAAGAAAATAGGAGATGTCATGTCTTAGTGGACAAACTCAAAATGCCAAACCTTAAAGGACAACATTAATAAAAAAAAAAGGGACTCTCTAAAATGTAAGGCCGAGATCTTATAACCCAATCCACGTCCAATTCTAATTATTTATTTGTACCCGGCCCTCAAAGGCGAATATCTCTTCTGAATGGCACTTGAAGTGGTCCCATGGTTTACTGAAAGGAAATGTTTTTTAGCTCGGCACAAAAGCTAACAGAGTTTAATTCCATATGCATTTCCAAATGATTAGCTTGTTTTCTATAAATACCAAAAGAGGAAAATATCTGTTCATATATTACTTCATAAAATTAATTTTTCTTCTTATCATCCACATGCAATCTAGATAGTTCATTAACCTTGATATGTGAACAAAAAAAAAACGAAATCTGTGACATATGAATGATACGTGAACCTTTCTTATCCACTGCCTCGTCCCCTTACATAGTTAATAATTCATCGTGTTGGACAGTCTACAAAAACTAGTAAAATAACGTTTAGCTCAAATATCCGTCTTAAATCTAAAAAAAACTCCGATTAAATGACGTACATCAAACCAAGTCAAGAAACTAGGAGATGTCATGTCTTAGTGGACAAACTCAAAATGCCAAACCTTAAAGGACAACATTAATTAAAAAAAGGGACTCTCTAAAATGTAAGGCCGAGACCTTATAACCCAATCCACGTCCAATTCTAATTATTTATTTGTATCCGGCCCTCAAAGGCGAATATCTCTTCTGAATGGCACTTGAAGTGGTCCCATGGTTTACTGAAAGGAAATGTTTTTTAGCTCGGCACAAAAGCTAACAGAGTTTAATTCCACATGCATTTCCGAATGATTAGCTTGTTTTCTATAAATACCAAAAGAGGAAAATATCTGTTCATACATTACTTCATAAAATTAATTTTTCTTCTTATCATCCACATGCTATCTAGATAGTTCATTAACCTTGATATGTGAACAAAAAAAACCGAAATCTGTGACATATGAATGACTGAAAATGACTAAAACATAATGTTCATTATTCGTCCACACTATTATTATAATCTTTTTTCCTTGGATGTCCTTTTGCTTAATTCTCAACACTCAGCAAGTCGTTCGCAACATCGATGTATTAGCACAGAGCTTTTCAAAACTTTGTGTCGAGACTGAGAATACCTGTATCAAGAGAAGACTGTGATGGCGCAAGATACCTGGAGGCCGTCAACTCCAGGGTTGTAAATCTTAAGCTTTGTTGTGACAAGGTGCTAAACTTTGGTTGCTGAAATCGACCCCGCCTTCTATTCCAGATATTTTGAAATATTTCTTTCGTTCCAACCCTCAGATTTTCACTGAAGACAATAAACAACCAGGGATGAATTGCTGCATTCGCGTGTGCAAGCCAGAAGAACAGCCATCTGAGAAATTCGGGAATAGAATCATACGATTCAGGGTAAAACTCCCCCATTATGTGACTGACGTGCACCGGAAGCCAACAAAGTGCAAATACGGTGACAGCTGTCATCATCATCTTGATGACTGCACGTCGTTTTTTTGCTTGCTGGGCATGAGCCCGCTGAATGACGTGTCCTGGTGGCTTGTGTCTCCGCAAGAAGAAGGCGATCAGCGAATACAGCACTGCCATGATGACTAGCGGAACTGCATAGGTGATGACAACTCTTGCGATCATTTCCACTTTGTAAAAGAGTTTAGACAGCTCCTCCGATTCCTCGTACCACTCATGGTAACACTCTGGTTTCCCTTCTTCCGTCTCCTCTGTTTTGAATTTGTACAGCTGCCCACTAAATACCATACCAGAGCACAGCCAAACGGCGATAATAGAACGCACAACTGACCTGCATGACAGCGGCTTCCTCCGAATACACACAATGGCCAGATATCGGTCAGCGGCAATGACTGTGAGCGTCCAAATGGAAGCACAAATGGAGACAACTAGGAAGTATGGGATGATCTTGCATATTATTGTCCCTACTACTCCTGATATCCAACAGTATCCACACAGGTAAAATGGCAGTGAGAAGGCTGAAGCTGTTATTACATCCACGAGATCAGCGACAGCAGTGTTGACCAAAAGCCAGTTGAACGGGTTTTTGCGAACATGCACGCGCGTGCGCACAAGATGTATAACGAGGGAGTTGCCAATGAAGGAGAACAGAAGAATGACGACGTAAGCTCCGACGATGATTATCTTAGTGACATCATCGATTTCTTCGGCCTGGTCTTCATCTTCCTCGTACTCCGGAGACCCAGTCACAGTGAAGTTGTCTGTGTAATTCAAGGCTTCCATTTCACAACCTATTTAACAATAAAGGAAATCAACTCGATTTAATTATCGCTTTTGCCATGATAACAAATAATTTGTGGAGTGGATTGAATTGACCTGTGGAAAATTATTCGGTGTTTTTACGAGCTCTTGATATGACTGTCGTTGTTTGAACTGAAACTCGAACCGAGGAATGCAGCACTAGTCATAGCAGAGTAAATTAATGCCTTATTCCACCAATCACGAACAGTATCTTGTACATTTGTATTCTTATGCGCATGATTCTCAAGCCAATATAACGGTCTAATGAAATTTAAATTATATGCATGGGTATAGAGTGTAGACAATGAATAGGTCAAGGGCTGGAATAATGAAATAATTTTCTTAGTACTGGCGATAATAAACATAAGACGTTTTGTTTGGAATGGGCAGAATTTGGAGAAATTGTTAACAAACTCTTCATCGAGAAAGTAAATTTCTGCTGAATCTTCTACTTTTCGGAGTAGTTAGAGAGTCTGCAACTCCAACAGCCTGCTTGTAACTAAAGTTTTCTTAATGTGACAGAGTCCTAGTTCAAATTTCATAAAATAAAGTATATAATTTAATTTGAGAGAGAGCCGAATTGACAGTGTTTGTAGATAGACAATTTTAACCTGGTAAACAACTACAAGCTATAAGAAGCGGCAGGTGTCAAAGACGCTTATGAAAAGCTCAAATTTCGATTCCAAAAAGAATACTGAATAACAAAAACACGTGGATCAAACATTTAGTGGGACCATTTAGGCTCGATAGTTTCAAAGAAGTTTGTACGTATTTTTTGTCTTCGAAGACAGTGGCTTGTCCAAGTTCAAATAATAGGTTTTGATCCCCTTAGGCATTGTCCATGAAGTCCCACTATTATCCTCGATTAATAAGCCTTAAGCCACATTTAACTTGGACTTTGTTTAAGCGATCGGACATAATGGTTTCATTAGTTTCGACTCAACTTTCCATGGATAAGAATAAAAAAACAAAACCAATTCATTGATTCATTTTTATCTAATTAAATATAAGCCCAGCTCCTGCCATTCATTGCAAAGTTTAGTCCACGTATGCTTTGGAGAGACTTAAACGCCGATAGCTTCAGGTCAGTGAACGGTGCTTTTTAATAACACAGTGCACACTTCATTATATGCTAAATTCGCAAAACGTATACACATTAGCAACCAGCTAACTCGGCGAAACTTGACTCTTATAGCGACATTTCACAGGTCCCGCTATTAAAATTAATGGCAAACAGTGAAATACGAGACACCACTTAGTCAACTCTAAGACAGAGCTGTATGGAGGGGCAATTCTTCTAATTTTACCTTAGTTAGGAGGCGCTGTTTCCCTTAGATACCCAGTTCTATCGCGCCAAGAAGCAGAATGGTTTAACGGCGACAAGAGAGTACACAGCACAGAAAGTCAGGTTTAATGAACATTCTCCCCACTATCTCGCCTAAAGTTTATGACGGTAAATTTCTCGAGATTAATTTGCATCAGTCAATAAGCTGAGTCTGGCAAACAGTGAGAGACAGGTAACTAACAAATGGTACTGACTTAATTTAATTTAATTTTATCAAATTACTTAATATGTAAATCATCTGCTAGCCAGTATACTGAATAAAAGGTTGCATGATAAGAAAAGCAATTCGGGTTGTTGATCATGGATTTGCCGTATGATGAACACTAAAACAGATATAGAATAATTTTGTAGGACAAGTAACCAATGGGACTCGGGAAAGTCTTTTCTAGGTACTGCATATTAATTCTCATCAGCTTTCTGAAAAAGGAACTCATTTCTGAGTAATTTAAAAAAAATTAATACCACTGAAAAGAAAAAAGCACAATAGTACAAGAAACTGTTTTTATACATAGTATATACATATTATTTCACTCTTCCAGGTACTTATTCAATTTCACTTAAAATGTATGATGATTAATATTCAACATTTAATTTACAATTAACTGATCAGACACGCTCAAGTGCATTTCGTCTTCGTTCCTTAAAAAATTCTGAGTTTTCTATCGGTAGCGAAAATGTGGAACGTTTTTGTGTTACTCACAGACATTCTCGTTCAAGGCGTAATTCCGATTTTTATTTATTCATTTCAGATTTATAGTGTTTGTGTGTGGGTCATTCAGTTATATATCCCCCTACCAAACCGATAGTTGTTTTTACGCGTACGAAGCATTAAGATCTCATGCTGAATACAATTCCTTGACACGTCCAATCTAGGGCTCCTATAGATAAAACAGGCGTTTACCACTGATCGAAAACCTGAGTTTTAAGTAAAGATGTCAATTTATGCTACGGTCCGATTGATTTTGTACAACCATATTCTTAATACGGTAGCATAAAAACAATAATACAATCATGTTAGTCCATACTGCTAAAGTAAAGTGTATAATTTCCAAGAAGTATGGTTTGTAAACTAACACATTTCACTCATGAAAGAGCGAAAGAATATGGTTAACTTTGGCTGCAACAGTAGTCAAAAAGTGGTAGCTTCCTAAACTCAGAAACAGAGGGATTGATGAGAATACTAACTAACTGTTTGTTGAGAACGTCATAAGTTGTCTGGATATGTTAAGTGGTAGTTATAGCTACTTACCACTGACGGTTTTGACCCTTTTAAAGACAAGGGAGATTCAAAGTGTTTAACAGATAAACTGAAAGGCAAGCATGTGTTATCAGTGCCGCCGCGACAACTGAAAATTTGTTTCATGATTAATGCAAGGGCGGTATTAACTTTGAAGTTATTCTACCCCACAGGTTACGTCAGTGAAAAGAGGATGGAGTAGTTTCCGAGCAATTAGCACTTCACGCTCCGTATTTAATGGATGAGTTTCCATTATACATCAAAATTATTTCCTGACTTCATAGCTTATCTTCGACATAAGTGGAGATTATAAAGCAAGACACAGTTTATGTTTTATTCTATTAATTCTTCGTTCCTTTATTTTGCAATAATACTGTATAAAGTTTAATTTCAACATATCTAGAATCTTTCTTATTTTGCAAACAACAGTCTTAATTTTGTATTCTACTTAATTTTCCGTGTCTCTATCTACAATGTTCCTATTTTACGATCATAAAACAAGAACAAACTACACATTTGCAACTTATTTCCATGAAAAAAGGTTTAACTTAAAACGTCAATGTCGACAAAAATGTGTTTTAATATTTCAGCTTGGTTTTTATTTAAGCAAGGTTGCTAAAGAAAAATGAGGTTTGTTCACTCTTAATTTAATAACAGGTTTATTGATAAGGAAAGAAGACGAAGCTAATTCTTCAAAAACATTTCAGGATTCCAATTGAAATGTGGTTTTATAGTGAGTAAATAAAAGAAGAAATAAATACCGTTGATAAATAAGATTCACAAAACCTTTTGGAAGCATTTTATTATTCATAACACCGACACAAAATGCTACCTTTTGTTTGATGAGAAAGTAAAATAAAAACGCAATCTGCTCAATCTTCCTGCGAGCTGCGGCTAATTTTGCAGGCTAATCTAAGAATTAGCACACCACTTATACATTAGATAGAGTGAAGACATATGTTTGCATGCCTCTAAATGGGATCACCCACGAAAAGGGGTTGGGATTAAGTGACGTAACACTCGGTTAACGATATCTGGCAATTTAAAGTAACAGGAGAGACCCTGTTTAATTTCCGTTTTTTCCTGTTTACAGATGCAATTAAGTAAAAGCTTCTTGTTTTCGAGAATATGATGTTTTCAAAAGCTGAAATACAACTGTTGTTTTATAGATTTGTAAAAATGTAAATTATGCCCCCTGGTTCCCTTTTTCATTTCTCAGGAACAAGCAAATTAAAATGAACAGCAGCAGGCGGAAAAGAAAAGCCGGCAACCATTGAAATAAAATAAAATGAGGAATAAACTAGGTTATTTTTGAAATTTACTTGATGGTAAAACATCGACCTCTTTCCAAAACGACGACGTTTCGCTTTCGCAATTATTTTAAAATTGCTAGGATAGATAATTAAGCATTGAATAAATTACTGCCAGCTACAGACTATTAGACTAAGTTCTGATCTTAAAGCGCGGTTAACTGAAGAGAAAACCAGCTAAATCTCAAGAACATATAGACATTAAACTCACTCGCCACTGAAGCAATATGAAATGACCTCTTCTCTCCAGCTGTGAAAAGGTTTAATCTATAGCTAAAATCGTGCACATGCATTTCAATATAAATAAACCTCGTTCCTGTTTGCCTAAGGTGACGTTTTCCGTCATCTTAACGGTGTATAGCTTTATTCAATAATAGCTATTGGTCGAATAAGGTCAAGTGATTTCGTTGCCATTTGCATTGACGCTTTCGGAGTTGAATGTTTGTACTGGCACACCTCGCAAATAAAGGAGCATTTTGTGAAAACACAGCAAAAGCGTCTCACGTTTGCTATAAAGTAAAGAGGATTGATTTCTTATTTTAACTTTTTCTATTTTTGATATTTTCTTTTTGCGAGTAGAACGAAATACAATGTTATAGCCAGTGGAAATTCGAGGGGGTAATTTGGAGAAACTTCTTTTTGGACTATTATCGATATTGTGTAGACGGTGAAGTGAAAATTCTTTATCAACCCCTATTTCGTCCATGAGATACTCTTTTTTTCTGTGACGAACGCACAGGAAAGTCATTCGAATCGCACAATTTGAGATTATAGGTTTCATGACCATAAAGCGCTTTATATATCCGCAATGTTTGTCAAGACATGTACATCTTCAGTCTCCTGATCCTCTGTAAGTCTTTTCAGTGAGAAATCCTTGCTTCAATTACGTGCAAATACAAATATCAACTTTTTTGTGGAACAAACTGATTATCTCAAACACATATAATATCTGATGGCAAATTTTATATGCTAGTAAAACATACCGTTATGACCAGGTTAAATTGATCTTTAAGTTCTTAAACTGAGTGCTAACGGCCTTTACGCAAGGCACCGGCCCAAAAGGTTACAGGCAACCTAAAGTTAAGATTAGGTCTAAAACTTTCGTCAATGGTATACCTAATTGACAGGAAGTATCATGTACCGTTCCGATAGCTAACGGCTTCTTCGATTTAAAATATGAATGGCATTATTATACATATATATTTTGTAACACAATCATAACATTCAACTTACCGTGAGTGTGTGGATTCCAAAAGACACCAGTGTCACTCGGCGTTAGGATCTGAACATCAGTAAAATGAGCGCAAGTCGTATATATATATATATTTTTGGGGGGAAGCTTTTTAATATTGTCTCAATGCTCGCAAAAGGAAGTTTTCCGAGCGCTTATGACTTCCTGTGGATTTCTAACAGTATGTTTACTTTGTGTGCATACAACGAAAGTGTCCTAAGAAATCTACTATAAAGCAAATTAATAGAAAATTTCTCAGGCTGATGATGGAGTGACCCCCAATTGTTTATAATTATGTAAGGCGTATTTTTTGTGGTTTAAATTTGCTTTTCAGTCGTTTGGTCCAGTTAGCGATGGTGACCAAGAGACAAGGTAAACTTAGAAGTAAACCGACACCTAATCAAAAATAATCAAAACCACATTTACAACAAGTGAGGAAATGCTCAATGAATATTCCTGTACACTCTCAGTATTGAGTTGCGTAATTCCTTTCCATTTATTAATCGACAGTGTCTAGATCAAGGGCAACCAACAGTTCGTTTCGAGGAATATCTGTTCGGAAGGCCAAAATTGCCTGAGGTTTTCGGATTTAATTGCAGTGAAAGGTAAAGTTCTTCGGCGAAACATCACGTCGGACTTTCGTAACAAGAGTATTTATAAGTTTCTATTATTTACGGAGGGACAAATATATCATTTAGAGTGCAAAATAAGGTCAGCTAGCATTTTCAGAGAGCCCTCAGCAGCTCGAAAATACGGCGGATAGGATTCTGTTTCCTAAAATTTTCTGCAGCCTAAATTTTCCCTAAAAATTAAAATCCGAACAGACCAATCTGTATTAGCTTAAACAAAGATGCCTTTAAAAAGCTCTGAAACATTCTAAGTAAACAGAAAATGATATTTCAAGTATTTTGCTAAAATTTTCTCGTTGGGTGCCCTTGCTAGATGCCCGGCAACTGGGTACGGATCTTTCAAGACTAAATGCAAGACAGTACAAAATTTGCAATTAAGAGCCAGTCTCCCTTAGATCCTCATATCCATTTTTGTTCGAGAATGAGAATTCACTCATAATTATTCCTTTAACTTTCCTTGGCCAGTAAGTAACAAATATGGAATTAGATGGAAGAAATTATTCTTCTTAAAAAAATTCTGGCACAATCTTCTAAAGACCCTCGCTGGCCTCGAAACTCAGCGGCCAGATGATGAATTTTGGCAAACTTGCAGCTTTTCGTTCTGGACAAAACAGCTCGTTCGAAACATTCAAATTCGCTAGTTATAAACAATGACCCTTTACCTTAATAACAACGTAGATTGTATTCATAATCTTTCATTAGTATAAGAAAACTGAGGATACAAAGTTTACCTACTTTGGACACCTATCGCAACATGCGATTTTACCCAAATTCAGGCGAATAAATCACAAAAGTGGTTCGTACTCACAGGATTAACTGCATATCAGTGGAAAGTTCTATCTGCCAGCTACTTAATTCTGTTAAAAGATTTGGCCGTCATCCAGTTTTCGTCCGCACGAGACAGCTGAAAGTTGTGCAACTCAGCTGAAGCCGCCATATTTCCATCGTAAACGCTACGATCTAATGTCGGTAACAAAGCAATGGTATCGTCTCTTGTACGACCTAGAAATGCCATTAGTTGGTCAAGAAACAACCATTATAACTAGGTTTTGCGTAATTGTCGGTAAAGCGGGGCAATTTGTCTTGAATTTTGCTGGAAAACGAGCAAGTTGTCATCCGCTGAGAATCGCGAGATGTTCCTTTGACGCCGCTGACCACGTGCATCGCAGCACAGCATACTGGCAATGTAAATATTGCCTCAAGCAATAGCCATGGCGAGAGCAGTGACAAGACCGACCGCATGTTCGTTCATTGGAAAAGGAACATAATTTGTTTAGAATCACGCGGAAAAGAAGACGTGATACCCCTTGCCGAGTGAGTTGCTGAAGTTAGGAATCATTTAAAAAGTTGTCACCTGTCACGCACAAAAGTAACAGAGCATGAATTAATATTGGCCAGGGTGGGGAAGTTTAATCTTCCATTGGACGAAATAAAAAAGTTAACAATTTGCCCGAAACACCGTCATGATCTAGCGCAATACTGGAGACCACTAAAGACGTGTCAATATCCTAATCACGAAGGTCGGAAAATTGCCCTGCACTGTAAGAATCCTGTGAGCTGGGAGATGGCGCAAGAGATACGGACGATGTTTATTACACTTGTGCAAGTGGGGTCGCGTGAGAATTTTTTTCTTTTTGTCACCCGATCATTAAAGCAGCTTTTACAACGAAAAGCGAAAATGGAAAAAAGAAAATCCATACAAAAATAAGAGCTGGATGAAATATTTTGTCATGTTAACCATTTTTTTTTCAGCAATATTCAAGAATGTCACGACACGAAATGGGCTCCCAATACACCTGTTGCAACGGCTCTGATTGTTTTTTTAGACTGAAGTTTTTCGAGAAGAATAAGATTAAGAAAATAAAGGGAAGTTCTTTAGAAGGAACACAAGGGAAAAGATAGCCTGTGAGTTGCATTACTTAGTTATGGATTTATTTATAGTGAGTTAATTTAATTTACAGTGTTTTAACTGAATTAAGGGTATGGAAATTATGACACGGAATCCCAAGGAAATATTTTTCGTGTTTCTTAAAGGATATTTGTGTGACAGTTTTACTCTTAGATTCCATTTGCAGCATTTTTATTGGAACAGCGGATTGAGTTTACATTTTTCATTGCGAGAGTATCGTACTTACCGCCCTAGTCTTTGTATATGAGATGTAAGTACTTTTGTTAGTGATTATCGTGTTTTTGTCCTTCAACTACGTATTCAACTGTAAATTCAGGCTACCTTAATCAATACGAAAACGGAGGAAAGGTCATTTTCCGGTGCCTATTACCATGAGAACAGTTTTCCTGATGGAGAGAAGAAGGATGGGGGGAGGTGTGGATGGTAGGGGAAATAGCCACCTTCCCAGTTCGGCGCATTCCTACTGTCACCAGTTCTCGGGCTATGAATCCTAATAATAATATATTTTATAAATACTTATAAAGACGTATAGATATTTTTCTGTAATGCGCGACGTCATTCGAACTGTTGCCAGGTCCACAATGATTGCTCAATGCCTGTAAGTTTTTGCCAAGAAGAGGACTTCGATCCTTTGAGCCGTGTAACGCTCTATCGCATCACTGAAGTGCGCGAAGCATCTCAAAGAAAAGCTCTCAAAGGTCTTGATAACGTAGCTGCAGATGGAATGGCAGCTTTTGAAACTCTTGAAAGACTGAGTGATTGAGGAGCCCGGGAAGGGGTGACTCCCATATGAAACTGACGGGGATGCTCGTAGGAAAATTAGAATTAAACCCCTAAAGGAGACCAATCTGGGCGTGGCTCACACGTTATTTGAACCCTAAAGGAGACCACGCCAAAACACACGACCAAATAAAAGTTACAGTGATTTTTACTTGCGCTTAAGATTGACGCTAAGGATTGAGGGCGTTTCGTTTTTTCATATAGATACTTCTTTAAGCACAACCCTAAGCGATACCTGTACAGGTAAAAATATTGGCTTTCCGTCCTGTGAACCCTAAGCGAGACCAAAATCTGCAATTTACACCCCTAAGCGAGACGACGAGCATCCCCGTCACTTTCATATGGGAGTCCCCCCCCCCGGGTTGAGGAGTTCCAAAAGGCCCAAGCAAGTCCAGAATCGGGTGTAAATACCAAGGAGAAGCTTGACCAAGCCAAGAGGTGTCTTAAAACAGACTACAAAGTTTACTGCAAAGCGGAATCTAGTCCATGCGCAGATCACTGTAGAGTGTTTGCTCTCAGCGATGCGAATGACGAGGCATTCAAACAGGATTGTGAGCATTGGCACAATCTACAGTGTGATATGTGCTAGAACCTGAAATCAGCTGCGCACGAAATTGAAGTTTCGGCCGTAAAGAATGAAAACCAAACTATATCCTTTTACAGCCAGGAACAACAAAAAGACATTATTATGACTTTTTCCAAGCAAAGAATCATATATTTGACTGGAAAGCACATATTTGGCGATCGGAAAACCAAGATTTAGCCAAACAAGATGTTTTGAGTCACTCGATGAAACATCAGCCCTGATAACAATGGACTGGGCCATGAAGTTTCAGTGTCAAAAGTATAGAGAGAAACAATCAGAATGGTTTGGTAAGAGGGGTTTGAGCTGGCATGTCAGCAGTGTTGTTGTCAAAACAGGGCAAGCAGAAGAACTGCTATTGCTTCTATCCTAGAAAATCTCCTATTCACGCTCAAGACCAGAGACCCCTCCCTCAGTAAAGCTTACATACGATCTGAAGGGGCCAGGTGTTACCATATCAACTTGCTGATGGCTAGCATTAACGATATTAACCAAAGAACTGGAGTTATTGTAGAAAGGTACGACTTTTCAGAGCCACAGCATGGAAAGGACCTTTGTGACCGTATCATCTGTCCCATGAAACAAGCAGTGCGACGATATTGTGACGAACGAAATGACATTCAGGCAGCGCGGGAGGGCGTTGTACAAGAAGAAGAGTGGTTATAACAAGTGGATGAAGTTTACCAAAACCTATCAGTCCAGCATCCAATTCACTACGATGCTTATAATCTCTGCGATTTGTACCGGAAAGAAAAGCTCAGTTCTTTTAATGTTGAAATGCTCAAATCAGTTTGCAAACATTTCGAGATTTCTTTTCATTCGAAAGATAGAAAACATGTACTAGAAGAAAAACTGGCGTCAATGATCGCTGAGTGTTCTTGCGGCAGACGTTAGACTATTTGTGAGCCGATAAACAGTCCGGTCAGCGGTTTGGAAAAACATGGCGGACAGCGAACTCCCTGATATATCCTGATCTTGCTTCATGACTGCTCTAATCAAACTCTTCCATGCATTCCATTCAGTTGACATTGGTTGGGAACTTTGAGATTCGTTACTGGAACAATTATGCGGTGATGCGTCATTTATTTTGTGTTTTGTTAGCGACATTAGATCGCAGCATTTACAATGGAAATATGGCGATGTTAGCTGAGCAGCACAACTTTCAGCTGTCTCGTGCGGACGAAAACTGGATGACGGCCAAATCTTTTAACAGAATTAAGTAGCTGGCAGATAGGACTCTCCACTGCTTTGTCAGGAAATCATGTGAGTACGAACCACTTTTGTGATTTATTCGCCTGAATTTGGGTAAAATCGCATGTTGCGATAGGTGTCAAAAGTGGATAAACTTTGTATCCTTAGTTTTCTTACGCTAATGAAAGATAATGAATATAATCTACGTTGTTATAAAGGTAAAGGGTCATAGTCTATAACTAGCGAATTTGAATGTTTCGAACGAGCTGTTTTGTCCAGAACAAATAGCTGCAACTTTGTCAAAATTCACTATCTGGCTGCTGATTTTCGAGGCCATTAAGGGGTTCGAAAAGGTTGTGCCATAATTTTATTAAGAAGAAGAATTTCATCGATCTAATTCCATATTTGTATCTTACTTGCCAAGGGAAGCTGAGGGAGGAATTACGAGCGAAATCTATTTCTCCAACAAAAATGGATATGAGGATCTAAGGTAGACTGGCTCTTAAAGGATTTCGAAGGAAAGGCTTATGCAAACGTTCTGGAAGAGTTTCTTTAGAATTGACAAGCGATTCAGAGAAGTACGTATTTTGGTTTTGTAGTTGACCATTTTTTTTAGCTGGTGCGTACAATAAAATCGCCATGTCCACGACACTTAGAACATTTGTGGTTTGGCCCGCCAGTCAGAATCTCACAGAATTTGGAATATAAGACCGTTTGAAGGTACTCACGGTCACCGCCATACAAATCCGCAGGTTTGGATTGGAATTCCTTTATTCATTTAACACAGAAAGCTAACCGTAACGATTTTAAAACGTTTATGATCATAATTTTTGATTGTAACTATAAGCCCTTACATATTGTCCTTGTGTCACTTCCATTTACGTCTTCGTGGGAAAATCTAAAGTCATGACAAAAAGTCCTTTAATGATCGACATTCAATCATTTTGTTTTGACTATGATTAATTGTTATATTGTTTCATCCTTCCTATTTTTCGTCTCCCGCTTGGTCGAACAAGGTGACTGTTCCATCAAGAACTCAAGAAGTTGATAATGGTTATGATTACAATCTTCCCCCTATCAGGATCGCGACTTACTCATACGAATTTCCCGTTGAGTGAATACTTTTTATACGAGCCTATGTAGGATATTAAAACTTTGTTACCAGTAACGTCGATGAACACGGTTAATATTTCCGCCATTTATGTGGAACAATCCTATCGCGTATCAAAGCCTTTTTTGTGGGAGTAAGAACCATCAAGGTTCGTTTCATAGGCAATTTCTATGCGATTATATTCTGATTTCAAGACGCCTGTGTAGAATAAGTACGTACGACTGACCGCCGCCGCTGCGATTTCCAACACAGCGGCGGCAGATAGAGCACTTCCCAAGCACTCCCTTCGCGTCGCGTCACGTCGCCTCGAAATTTCGCGCGCGTGCCTGTGTATTTCGCCCGCCCCACAATCGTCATCGCCAAAATTAGAGACTACTAGCAGTCTATCGGTAGTTATGCAGTTTAACAAAATTTTTGATGCGATTTTTGTGCTGTGAAATCTCAGAGACGTGAGAATTCGTTACAATTTGCACAATTTAACTGTTGTTCGATCAGCCTTGCATCTTTCAAGTTGTCTTATTTTCTGGCCCTTTGTTGAAACTGGAGCTCTGAGACGACTAAAAAAGTTGGTGCCTGCTGATGTCGCGCTAATGCCGTAAAACGCTTATATATTACCACACCTTGAATACTGTAGTCCACTTCTATAAGGGGATTAATAAGTCTTTGAATAACAAGGAAACAATTAACTTTGCATGGACCACCGCAACAAAATAAAAGTACCGGATCCTGTAGTAAAGGATCTAAACAGCAAAAAATAAAGACCCAAATACGATGAAAAAGCAATGATGATTCAACGGAAGGGAAACTATAATATTTTAACCAATATTTCAAAAGAAACAGCCTTCCTTCTTCAGGGTCTTACAGAGAATGACTTTAAGGGCAGAAACGTTACAATTTAAACTAAGGGTATACAATATGATACTAGAAAAACAACTTATAACAAGTTATATTACAACGTTTAAAAACTGGCGCAAAAACTAAAAACGTTACGATTTGAAATTTCTATTTAAAGAAGCTAATATTACAACGTTAAAAACCTGGCGTAAAAACTAAAAACGTTCCGATTTAAATTTGAAAAATATATAGCATAAGCTATGGAGGGTGATCTCCGCCAATATTCTGTTTCAAATTCCATTATGAAGAACCTTCAATTTTCATTTCTTATCATCAGAACTGAAATTGAACCAAAAGAAGAGAATTTAAGAATTAAGAACAGAAATTAACAAGTCAGAACCGAAATTGATGCAACAGAATAGAATTTAGATGACACTGTCTGTCACTCATCAGAACCAACATTGAACCAAAAGAACAACATTTGAGTTATGAGAACAGAAATTGAGACATGAGAACAGAAAATAACACAGTTCTAATTTCCTTGTATAATTAACTGAATACCGCCACTGAGTGATATACTTTTGTTTCATTATATCTTTATATCTTGATATTTTGGTTTTATCTAAATTGTTGGGAACAAAATTCGGTAGATTATAAGATTTGGATAATTCCATAATATTACTATAAAAACTAGTATCGCCATTAGAATGAAGATTTATAGATAAACGTAATGCTTGTTTTACAATAGAGTCTTCATCCTTCTCAAAGAGATACATGGTGAAGTTAAGAATTTTTTCATTAATACCAACTATTAATGGAAATCTACCTAATTCACCTCTATATGCAGCGTTAGAAGCCTTATTACTTACTTCCAAGTATTGCTTGCAGAAGTGTCAGTAGGTTTTTTCAATTGGAGAGCTATCCCACGTTTTAAAATCCTGTTTCTGGTAAGTTCCCCAAATTTCACAGTTATAGGATAGTATGGGTGTGATCATCGTATCGAATATTTTACAAGCCAAAGAAGGTTTCAATCTACTAATGTCTGTGTTTTTTCTTAAGCAGAAAAGAGCGTGAAGAGCTTTCTCTTTCAAGTGTCCAAAAGACACATTAAAATTAAAATTAAAATTACCAGTTGAGATTCGGGTTCCTAAATATGTGTATTCGTGCACAATATCAATGTTCTGCTTTCCTATGTGGAATTCTAGATCGGAGTTTTTCTTTGCACGTTTTTGAAAGATCATAATTTTGGTCTTTTTGGAATTGATATCTAACATCCAAGAACTGCTAACAGAATACAACGTGTTTAGACAATTTTGCAGACCTACTTTGGATCGGGATAAAATAATCAGGTCATCAGCGTATAAGAGGGAATTTAATTTGGTACCTAGCTACCTTATATTGTAATTTATGATTATTAATTCCATGATTTTCCCACCTGAAAAAAATTTATTCCTTCTTCAAAATGGCTGCGCGTGAGGAAGGAGGATTACCAGCGCGGTGTATCTCCCTTCTTGAGGAGGTGAAAGGCCTCCTCGAGGGCCAGGACAACAACGCCAGGAATATGAATGAAAGTGGAGTCCGCCTTGTGAACGATGCCGGTGCAATCACTAGCGATGTGGCCAGGGGTGCATCTTTAGCCCCTTGCTTTTCAATTTATACATTAATGATTTACCATATGCATTTCAAAATACTTTATCAGATCCCATCATTCTTCCAAATGGTACCATTGGCGTACTCCTCTCAAGTATTGGAAGGATCTGGTTTGACTCCTACCAATTTTTAAGGTGCATGAGGAGTTTGAATATAGGTTCTGTATTAACTTATAGAAACATCCTCCTACATCGATTTGCAGTAATTTATGTAAGAGTCCTTCATGCCAGACCGAGTCAAATGCCTTTTTGAAATCAACAAAACAAGCGTATATTTTTTCACGATGACCGTGCACGTACTTGTCTATAAGGGTTCGTAAGGTAAGAACATGATTTGATGTTCGATTTTTTGGTAAGAAACCGAGTTGAGATTTATGAAGTACGTTCAGCGAAACGGCATGACCAAGTAGTCTTTTGTTTAAAATATGACATAATTAAACACTGCGCTGCTTTTTGTGGACACTTTGTGCTTTCTTTCACGACAAAGGGTAAAAAACGCGCATTTTTATTCAAAAATGGCTTGACCACCTTAACTGCTAATGACGTCATATGTAGAAATCATAGCAACCAATATTTCCCACCAAACCTGTTAAAATATATGTAAGAAATATACGCACAGCTACTGAAAACCGCTGGTGCTGATGAAAAATCGTCTTGAAAAAAATTCAAGAAAAATGTTATGGGGGGTGGCAGCCGTCCCCCCCTGGTACGCGCTGTCCGAGGTTTACTGGACGATCCATAGAACTTCCATACTCTAATTATCAGTCGCCCCCAGCTGGTTAGTGTTTTTTATCCTGGTTCACGGGCTGCCCGTTGTAACTAATAGTTGAGTATTATTCGTTATTTTTATATTATCTCAGTTTAAAATAAATAAATAAATAAATAAATACTTTCTTCAATCGAAATGTGTATCACAACATGAACAGGGGATGAATGCTTCCCTTTATTGCGTACCCACTGGTTTCTATCAGAGAGAATGATTTGATTCTACCGTTTCTATTAAGAACTGGATATCATATTACAGGAAATGGTTTAAAAATACATTTGCTTATTGTATTACTTGAAGGCTGGAATAACGTTTGATGCAAACTTAGAATTAATCTGACTTGCAAAATTTCTGTATTCATATCACCGAGAAACCCAGACAATTCAACAATCCCGTCGTCTCATGCAGAGCATAATTTATTTCGAACATTCAATTTCGGCGCCATTGAGGTGTTGAAATTTAACTTTTAAAAAATCATTTCTACTTAAAGTGGAGCATGAGAAGTGTGTACCTTGTACTGGGCCCAAAACATACAATTGTAGAAAACTCTTGACAAACAAATGATTATCAATTTAATTTTAGTTAATTTAATTTCTTATTGTTATTATTTTCAGTGGCCAACTCGAACGCTGTCGCTCCTTTGGCCTCTGTGCACGTGCTTCCTCAGATTGTGATTTTCTTTTACGCTTCTTTATGGGAAATGGTTGTAAATGTGTTATTAAAATAATTGTTAATGTCAATGCTCTAAACAGTGTGAAATAAATTTGAAAGTCTGAAAGTTTGAAGTTCCGAAAAGAGTATATGTGTAGCTATTGAAATGAGAGGTGAACGTTTCCGAGCTACAGTGAGAGTATATGTGGTTGCAAATTCACCCAGACAGTTTCAATAACTTCGATGACATCCCCAATTCACGTCCATCGCAGTCTGAAACTTTAAAATTTTATGTTTATTGAAACATCAAGTTTTGAAGGGTCAAATTACATATGAATTTATTTTCCACCCTTAATTGCCTTATACGCACGAGAATTCTGACATCTGATTTCGAGACGTGAAACCTCGTGCCATTAACCTGTCACTTCAAGGCATCAAAAGTATCCAAACATACACTTTTTAACAATTTTTATCGTGCAACTTAACTTTCCCGATGATCTCCATTTAAGTCACCACCTCAGTAAATAGTAATCCAACTAGAACAGGATAGCCAAGCTATCAGAGATAGAGATACAAAACTGCTCAAGGCACCGAAAAGTACTACCATTATATTTGTTGCGAGAAGACCACAACGTGTCTTTTTGAAATACATGCACTGGGTAAGTGAAAATTGCTTTTTTTAAAATAATGTTGTTATTTTTTATCTTTATTAGGAGTGGAATGGTAGTTCTTCTAAGAGAAGACAAATTCCAAAATTTTGTTTTGCGAAATATCGAAAGAAAAAAAACGGTACCGCAAAATATTACAGTATTACTCAAAAGCTTTCACTTGAAAGGGCTCAAACGTTAGAACCACCTTATAGTTCTGCATAATTAACAGCGCTACAGGAAAATAATACTCAGTAGTTTTCACCGAATGGTCATACTTGCATAAATAGTCGGTTGATTTCATTCACAGACTCAAAGACAAAAGTTAAATTATTTGAACTAAGGATTTAACCTGGATTTGTCAGGGTTAAACATGTAAAGAAAACAATAACTATATACAAGCAACTAGACTATTTCAAATACATAATGCACGGTACTCCAAGGGCCGGGTTATTGTTTTTGGAATTTCAACCAGTAATCAGATCATCTGTCGTATAGAGCAGTTTTCAATTGGGTGTCGAAAGTAATGTTGTGTTTGCTTTGGTTTCGCATTACTAGGCTCTCTGATTGGTTAAAAAAACTCGCGCCACTTTCTCAACCAATCAGGCGTAAAACCAATGCCAATCGTGACTTGCTCGCACGCGTTTTCCCGCGCTTAGCGCCAATTGCTTGTATTTGATTTGATTTCTGATTGGTTCATTTTGTGTTTTGTTCCTGTTGTGATTGGTCAGAGTAATTGCTTTGGTTTTGGTTTTACGACACTCATTTGAAAACTGCTCTAAGAGCGAAAAGCAACAAATCAAAGTAAGGTTGGATACCCTACCCTTACTTCTTAGACAGCGGAAAGACTGGCTTAAAATTGGCAAGTTTTTCAATTTTACCTTTTCACAAGTAACTGTTAATTTATGTGAACAAATCGGTCTTTTTCTTGGAAGCCGACGGGAAGCTTCCGTGCTTTGGAGATGAAGCTAATATTCCGTCTATGTAGATTTATAAAGATTTCACCTTAAAAGACGTGGTGTTTGGAAGTTGAAGGCTAAAAGTTTAATTTTGAGGCCAGCCTTGAATCACACTTTGGTGCTTAAAAGATGGTCAAATGCAGCTGCCTTGTGTCAGAAATGTAAAATTTGGGGTCATTTCATTTTCATGAAATTTATATTTTGAAAAGTCTGGTGCACTTTAGAGCATCCAAACCTTTTACGTTCGCTCGGGCGCCATGGAAAGAGAACTTTTGACATATTTTGTCTGATTTTGGCAGTTTTTTATCTCTCTTTTTTTCCACCGGAAAGTAGCTATTGGTAACAAAACACCATGAAGGATTTTTTGTTTGTAATTCAGGAACTGACGTTAAGATGTGTTCCTGATAATCAAAAATCCTTGCTATTTGTGTTCCTTTTATATACAAAAAGAAAATATTATTGCATTATGTCACCTTTATCTCAAAACAAACAGAACAATCAAAACCTACGATTGCTTTTGAGAAAGAACGATTAAAATCCGTTATTTTTTTCCCAGTTTGGTTGTATTTGTCATTTTTTCCTAACATGTGACAGTCCATTGAATGTTTCCTTCTCCAACATTATTTTTGTTGTTGTTGTAAACATACTGCCGAGAACCTAATACCCGCCTACAACTTAATATTCGTCCTTAAAAAATATGTTTTTAATACCTTGCTTTTCATCGAGACCCCAGTAATTGTTTAATTAGCTCTCGGCAGAAATTTTCCTCATTGCAACTCTCAATTGAAAGGAAACTATTTATGATACTCCCAAGTCTTCCTTGTTTTTAAATGAACGTAAAGGAAACGCAAAATGAAGCTGACGCAAATTAAAAAAATTAATAATAAAAACAAATTAATAAATCACACGCGATGTCCACGTGTACCCTTAGCCTGTCAAAGTATCCCAAGGGTCACGATTGGCAACAAACACTTTCACGATTTCTTTTTTTGTAATTTGAAGCTTAAGTCGACCTACTGAAAAGCATGACACCACTTTTACATCACAACGCTTAAAGTTTCAGTTTTGAACAAAAAAAACCGGCGAAATAAAAATTAAGCTCAATAACCTGACAGTTTTATTCTTTTTTTTTCAGTTAAATAAGATCGAGAACTTTTTCCAATGCTTCCCATTTAATATAATACCAATAACGAAACAAACAGATTGCGAAGACAAATCAAGTTTAAACCGCCTAAATAAACAAAAAATCAACATAAAACTTTAACTTCTAGCTACTGTTTCCGAAAAAGTTATTCATTGTCCGTGCTCAGTTTTTTAGTTTTAGTATTAATAATCGTTCTCCGCTTTCGTAGTTATGTTAGTGTACGTGTCTGATTGAGCTAACGGTTATTAGTTTGATTTGAGATTGCAAAGAATTGATTGATTTTCTCCTAGAATAGAAAATTGACCGCTGCAAAAAAATATTTTCCTTTGGCGTTTACGGATTTACCGACAGGTACTTTTAACCGTACATTTTTTTATAAATAAAATAGAAGAATGAGACAAATTCTGAGGACGAATCCCTCGGACGATTCAATTTAAGGGTGACTGAATTACTCTTTCATTGCAAGAAAACCCAAGATTTAGGTAACTCCTGTTTATATGTTAGATGTTAGAATGGAATTCACAAAAAGTAGAAGTTAGTTATATCTGAAATGATTGGATGTGTCACCAAAAAAGATTGCCCCCGCGTGGTTATGTTCCTCTCAGGGTTTAATTAAAAGACGAAAATATGACGTGGACATTTCAAAGAATCGATGTAACAAAAGTTATGAGTTGGGCGAGGAGCAGTATTTTTGTTTGCTTAACCCTGTTGTGAAGTGACTTATTTCATGTCATAGGTGCTTAAAAGTACATGCTACAAGAATTTTTTTTTCAATGGAGAGAAACAACAAAGAACATTATATTTTCCAAGTTTTTGTTTTACAAATGTAATTAAAGTTGCCGGGGGGTTGACCGGCAGCGGCAAGACACTATTCAAACATTCGGCTCTTTGCACGTTTTGGGCCTATTTCTTCCTTCCTAATTTAAATCAATGTTATCATAAATTCTATATTAATGCTAATTATTTACGTTTTGATTCTTCCTGACCACAGCATTTCCCTTCTTTTGACACGCTGCAAATTGGAATGTTCTGTCATTCAGTACTGCCCGTGAAGGTGCACAATACTACTTCAATGTTTTGGTAAGAAACTTTTCTTTCCTGCTAAAGATTTTTCTCTCACCTCACGTCTTTGTGCAGTTGTGCTTACATTATTATGAAATAAGGCGGTTACTCATTTTACCCTGTAAATTTAAGCATGTCATTTTATAACTTCAATACAAAATGCTATGAAACCGGCTGCTTCCCTTTGTCGTACTTTACTTACGTGATGGGCGCGATAAAGGGTGATATTTAGGTATTCACTCCTTGTAGTTTGTTTTATTACAGCATAGAAAAGGCTCAATTAAAACAAAGGCGTGATTTCAACTACATGTTAGGTATTGCCTTCAGACAAAGTAAAGAACTTTAGAACTAGTCCACAAATATACAAGTGAATTACAACTATTTGTTGCCGAAATACCTAAACTGTTTTTTTTTACACACTGTGGTCTGAATAAGTGAGTAAGGGTGTAGCATTTTTTTTCTTGAAGTACTTCTGTAATGTTTAACGAAACCATTATCATCTCTAATTTAGCAACTGCCTTCAAAAATCGATTCCCAGGTGTCTTAGTTCAGAATAAAAAATTTAAAAAAATGACAGGGCGTATTTCCCTGAGAAAAGCTTGATGCCACTAATTTCATTGCGCTACTTAGACAATTTAACCTTTTTGAAACGTCTTTGAAGATAGATGAAAAGATTTTGAACGACTACTGAGAAAAATCACGGGGCAAAATGCGTCCAACCTGTTGGCAAATTCCTATCGTAGAAACAATCAACAAATAGCATGTCAAAGAGAACAAAACGTCTCGGTATGTTTTTTGTTTCAATTCCGTGAGAAATTTTAAAATCAAAATTTTATCGTATACTTTGGTTTTGTTTCCGTGACGATATACCATTTTCATTCAGATTCACCTGCGCATTCTTCTTGGGGAATGAAATTATTCAAATTAACTCTAGGAAGCAATATTTAACTTAATTTCGTGTCGGCGAATATGGAAAATTCACCCCAAGCATAATTTAAAAACGTTAAATTAGAAGCCGTAAGGCTCGCAAAAGCACATGAATACGTAGAGATAATCATTGCGAAAGTAGAAGTCAATGTTGTTGTATTTTATTGCAGAGATGAACAACTCGACTGTACCAACCACTCCTCAGCTACGATGCACTTTAGGCGCACCGGACACGGTCACCAAGATTACATTAACTGCTATTTATGCTGTTGTGGCCATTGTCGCCTTTTTCGGAAATTGTGCTATAATTTTAATCGCACAAACGAAAAAGAAAATTCGAAAAGTGGCCTTCAATTTCTTCATCATATCCATGGCAACTGCTGACATACTAGATGCCCTCATCGCCGTACCAATGGCTGTGTCGTATTTTTATATCGGAGACCGCTGGTTTGGTGGATTGATGGGCCACATTACATGCAAAGTGCTCCATTTTCTGAACGCTCTCTCTGTGGCTGGGTCTGTTCTAACTCTTGCAGCTATATCTGTAGACAGATACTTGGCGATCGTTCACGTCTTAAGAGAACCCCTGTCTAAGAGGAAGGTTAAGCTGGCGGTGCTTTCTCTGTGGCTCTTTGCATCTGCATTGGTGTCAACGTATCTCATCAAATATAAAGCACGGAGTCTGGGAGGAAACTACCACTGCTTTGGGCTTTGGAGTAACGATTCGAAAACCAACTTGGAGATTTACCAGTACGAGGTGGTTATTAGGTTTACGTTTTTGTATGTTATCCCTCTCATTTTGATGGCCGTTTTGTATTCTTTAATCATCTGTGTTTTGAGGAGGCGACAGGCTTTTGGGGAAAACATGTCACAGATTCGAATCAAGGCGCAAAACGTGACTGTGATCAAGATGCTCGTGACCGTCATTCTTCTGTTTGCGTTTTGTTGGATTCCAGCCCACGTTGTCATCCTGATGGTTGCATTCGCCTACGAGAAACTACGGTGCATGCCCATTGCCCTGCTACTTTCGTTAACCATGCCAGCTCATGTCAATGGTGCTATCAATCCGTGCATCTATCTTATTTTCAATGAAAACTTTCGCAAAGGACTCAAACAGCTCCTTATCAACTTTCGCAAGAAACCGACCATGGGATTTGGCACCAAAAGAAGTAAGCAGTGGCCAGGATCCTCAACTCTCGAACGCGACCCATCCCGTGGTGGAATCAGAGGTTTCTTTCGTGACCTCTCCAAAGTTTCCAGAGGAAAACCTACTGACTCAGACGAAGTGACATACGAAACACGCTTTTAGACCTACCTCTCAAAGACCCTTTTCAAAACTGCTTGTTTAAACTGGACGTTTAGTCAAGCTAGTTTGCCTCAGAAAATGAAGTATTATTATTAACGGGGCAAATTTTAAGTTATCAAGGGTTACCATTAAGTGGTATTTGCGTATAGTATGATCTCAAGCACCTCAAACACCTATCAAGAAATGAGCAATTACGTACCATAATTGTGTAATTGTGCAATAGTCCATTAACGTAGGTCCAGCATTTAAAGGAGTGCCATCATGGAACAGCTTTATGTTATCCTTAAAATTCTTTGGAATTACTTCAACAAATAACAGTGTTACTAGTGTTTCTAAAACAACAGATTAGAACTTAAAGACGAGAAGGAGTTTTACTCCCAGTCTCTTGGTTGTCGCACTCGTCCTCCCCTCCCCACCCCCCCCCCCCCCCTCCGCTGGTGTTTTAAAATTGACTTGTTCCACGTTCTCGTGGAAAATATTTACATGTAAACGAGTTGAGAAAGACTAACGTATCCACAAATACCCAGCGTTTTCAATCTCACAGCAAATGATTGCTTGTATTAGTTCTTAGCTTGAAGGACAAAGAACTGTGAGGTACGTACAAAAGAGTGTATAATAAATTGTAATGATATACTTTACAGCTTTCGACGAGAAAGAAGAATATTTGCATGAAGTTATATTATAAAGAATTGCGATATTTGCACCAGAGGGGCTTTTCGAGATTTTAAGTCTGTTTTTGGTTTTTAAAATAGTTACCGTAATTGTTTTTAGGTAAAGAAGAGTATACAGCTAAAAGGGGAATGTTGTAATATATTGCAAAATTTAATGAGTTTTTCCTGTAACGAAAACAACATTATGCCTACCATAGATCAATTTCGATGTTGAGAGAAAACATTTAATATATAGTGTATATAAAAAGAACGAGGTTTTGAGGTAGCTAAGGTAAGGTGTTATCTCAAATGGCCAGATTTTACAATATAGAAAAACAAACAACACATTACTTATAATAGCTATCATTCAAATAGTCACACTCTAAACACATAAAAATTATCAAGGTGTGACTCTAGTCTTGGAAGGGTTATAAATCGATTTGAGTAAATAAGCGTTAAATAACTTCCCACAAACCCGTATCTTTCGAACATCATGAGTAAAGTGAGGTATGCTTGGGCCACAGGTAAGAAGGCATTTCGATTTAAGTTCACGTATTCCGAGTAGTTTGAAAATTTAAAGGAATATGATGACAAATCTACGTTACATATACATTTAACAGCCAAATGGCAAACTGAGAGTAAAAAGTATCCATTTGGATTAACGTTTGGGGGGAAGAAGTCTTGGTAATCTCTTGGTATTGCTGAGGAGAGGACAAGGGTGCAAAGGTACTCTGGATGTCGCTTCTGGCGTCTGCACAAATCTTTTCGCACATTTATTCATGATGGCGATGAACCATCCAGAATAGAAATGTCGTGCAGATTGCACTATGATTGACAATCGACATGACACATTAGGCAGGGGTATACTTGGCATGCCGTTTTTGATGGAAAGGATATTTTTATGGTCAAATCACCCAGTTAACACCCTCCTCCCCCCCCCCCCCGCCAACTAAAAAAAGTGGCTAAAACCTTCGTTTAACTAAAAATTATCTTCAACCTTTCTGTTATAATTATTGTAAAAAAACTAACAAAATTATCTGTAAAACAATGACATTGTTAATCTGCTAAATGATAATATGTTCAATGTTAAAAGAAGGAAATAAAGATTAATCTGTATAACTGCTCATGCGTATCCATGATTTCGAATGCAAGCAAACTACTTAAGTTTACATTCGGATATTTTGATTCGAGCATACCCTCATTCATCATCAGTTTTCAATGAAAATGTTTACATGGTCATTTCACGTCACTTACTTAAAGCAGTGCTTAAAATCAAGACTGCTTACAAAATAATGCATTTTATTTGCATGAGATTTCACAAAGAGTTATAGGTTCTTTAGAATTTACATGGAGAAGCCAGTGGGTACACAGTTTGTGCAAACTCCCCGCTAATGGATACATTCCGATGTCAAGGCTAGTACCATTTATGCAATTCACTTCAATTTACAGAGAGAGTCTGGAACTAGTATGACTATTGGCGCAGGGCCTTAAACAAATAGAACAGAATTCTCCTTTCAGTCGGATGTAATCTGGGTGGAATTTGCGCTACTTTTCTAACTTGAAGTAACGTCTCAAAGTCTACTACTAGATATATATGCGTGCAGAAACGTTTGGCTCTACAAATCCATAAACTATTGAGGTACGGGCTGTCGAGTGTCAGGACACTCCTGACCATACAAATGTGTTTATTTTTCACTAGTTCATGGCGTAATGAACCTGAAGTGCTAAGATTTTTTACTTTAAACATTAACACCCAGTACCTTCACATCAAAAGACTGCGTTGACACGAAATTTTGAAACTAGTAAAAATACTATAGTCGGATTCAGGACTAAAACATGAGTTCGGAAATGATGACATCACAGATTATCACGCTATTACGAGCTATTTTTTGGGGGGTGGGGGAGGCTTGATAAAGAGTAAAGGGAGCAATACCTTATCTGCCAGATTATGTAATGCCTTAGGGTTGGCTTCGATAAAAAGTGAAGTGTGAAATATACAAGTGACAAAAAATATCAACAAGAATAAGTTGTCAAAAGGTATGATCTCTTTATATTGTAATGCTGTTCGGGGTTTTGTAGCAGCTTATGCCTGCTGCTATATGGAGAATTGTACGGTGCTTTGCACATGAACGAGTGGGATAGGATAAATGTCCAGCTGGAAGGGGGCAAAGCCTTGTCCGGAGCCATAGCGATAAATTTTGACATCCAAATAAGTAGTTTTTAACCGAGATCGATCACTCTAGATCTATTGCCCTCTTTATTTGTTTCAGCATGATTTTTCGTATAACACAAAATAGTTATTCTTGCTACTTCAGCCACCAGGTTCTACATCCTTAAATGTACTTATTGCATTGTTTGTTGTTTCATGACTGGAAATAAAAAAAACTGAGTGGTTTATAGGCACTATTCTGCACCGCTTCACCTAAAGGTTCCAATTGAATCCAAATCTCCGTTCACACGATGCTTTACTTACGTTTGTTTCTGCATTTTTCTTAAATCCAGCTACAAAGTGAGGTTCAAAAATAAATTAAAGATTAATTTGTACAATTATTTTGAAGTAACTAATTTAATTTGAAACCTAAATTTCGTACTTTTCGCGAAAAAGGATCTAACTGTTGCACCGAAATGATTCAGTTGCACCAAGATTCGTACCTTAATCTTTTCTTAATTTCCTCATTGGGGAACAACACGATGTTCATTTGTGTCCAAGTCAGTGGCTTGAGTAAAGATTCTGGAATCATCGTCTATTCTCACCTCATTATAACTAACAAGCTACTTTAGACGCCTGGGTTCAGACATTTACTAATTTCTCAACTTAGTTTTTCCTGTACTTTTAAACGAGTCTACTGCATTTTTTTAAATTGATTTATTTAACGGTATTTTTATTGCGCTGTTCGTTGCAAGGTCTACTTTAACACTGCTGTTCGTTGCAACTTTCTGTAGTGACTGGCAACACTATGGTCGAAACAGGTTTTGTTCTCATATAAAAACTTTTCTTGAATGAAACATACATAGACATGTATGTTTCGTATATTAATAAAATTTTATCATCAAGAGGAGCCGCAAATTTTAAACTATCAATTCTGTAAAACCTTAAGGGGAGATTTATTAATTATCGGTGGCTGGTAAGTCCGTATAGATAGAAGCTTTGCTGTTGGTCTTAAGTACGTTCAGTTCATCGGTTACAGTTTTAAATATTTGTTAACCACACATGCTCCTTATGCCGTTAAGACATCATAAACAGCCCTTAAAAAAATGGCAATTTTCGTTGGCGCTTTCACGCCTACAGTACGACATTGGTTCACGACAATTATCCCTATTTTTTCAGTAGTCTTGGATACTGAGATAAGATTTCTAAATGTTTAATGATACAATTCAAATAAAAGCAGGCTGTTGAGTTTCCTTTGTTGAGTATACTGTTTGATATTTAGCATTTTAAAAAGCAAAATTTGGATTTTTTCTTTCTTTTTTTTTCAATTTCAATGCCCAGTTCAGGATTGAAAAGGTAAATACAAGTTTTGAATGACCTCATAAACAATGCCATTCAACTCCAAGTGCTCTTTAATCTGAGTTCTATGAAAACAAACCAACAAAAAGGAATCTTCGCCGCCATATCGACCTGTGAAAGCAACCCCGGCGGAAGTGATTGAACTTTTGTAGATTCTTGTTATCACGTCTCGTCACTGAAATGCAAACATAAGCCTTACTCGCTTACTTTGTTACTTTGTTTCATTATTTAATTTCCTCCTTTCTTCAAGAACAAATTAAATTTTCTTGTGTACGTGCAATTGTAATTTAAATTTCATTTGCGCTCTGTTCGTTTCCTTTTTTTGTGTTGTTTACACAGCGCCAGAGAATACTTCACCAGAGCGCATGGTGCCGAAGTTTTCATTCCCTTAAGATACGGCAGCAAAAGTGTATATGAGGTTCGTTGAGACAAATAATGACTGAAAATTTCCATTGCAATTCAAGAAAATCGATAAGAGAAGGTCGGAAACGAAAAATTATTCACAGACAAAAAAGAAAAAATTTGAGCATCTGTATTTAAATAAGGCTGAGGATGTTAGAGCTCGTGGGCAACAATTCAAAATAGTTTTTGCCACGTAGGAAATGCATTTTATATTAACACGTAAAAGATTTTTCTGAAGAAAGCTATTGTCCTTTCCAGTGCAGATTGGAACTCATCCGCCGCTTTAAGGTGTTTTACGGTAACTAACCTGAGAAATGACCGTTAACGAATCTTCGATAGTCTGCAATGCGAATGACTTTGACACATTTTAATTGTTAGTTGGAAATCTGAAGGATTTTTAATTACAGCACTCGAGAATCTTGTTATTATCTTCGGTATATCTCTCTCCCTTTTGGTGTTTGCTATATTAACACGTTGAACATTTAAGTCGGGACGCTGTTCAGAAAAGGAACGTTCGGAAGAAGACGTGACGGAGGAAGAATTCCGTACAGGTAGGAGGAGTTAAAATAATAGGAAGCCTGATGATTTTGCTGTGAATAATAGATGATAAACAGCAATTCATATCTTAATAAATGTATTCTAAAGCGGCAAATATGTCATTTAACTTTGGCTTCGGCAATGTCTTTCACATAATTTAAACAATCTAGAATGTTACTCGAATAGTGAAGGGGGAAATGGTATTAAGGGCAATATTTGTGTGTAGATAGACAAAATACACACAGGGCCGAAGGCGGGAAGTACGTCTTTAATACAACGATATATCTACAATATGTTCAAAGTATGATGCAAAATATCTTCTATCGATTGAAGAAATACTTTACGTATACTTACATCTAATGCACCAGGGTCCCGAGTTATTATCAGCAATTTAAGCACTGTTTTCTTATGTAATATCGATTTCTAAATTCACTGGAAGTTATTCACATTAGGTTATCCGTTGCAATATTCCTTAACCATTGCTATATATGGGTGTAACGAATAAACACCACGTTTTTATTCAAATGTTCTTGAGCTTGTTCTATCAGGCCGGAAAAAAGCGACTTTTTCACAATCTGCTGTTTTTTACGGTGATGTCGCTTACGTTACTTCATCTTATGCTGCGATTTGCTATCAAATATACGACAAAATTGAACAAAAAGATTCTGGAAAGCAAAACAGAACAGTTAGTTTGAAGATAAAGGGCAGGATTGCAGAGATGGAAGTGGATTGCATTTCGTTAAATTTCGGATTTCGTGACAAGATGTCCGCTGGCCAAAATTGACCTTCTGATAGAACACATATGTTTTAGCCGTTGTTTTGTCATTCAAGTTTAATTCCTTGTTTTCGTCATTACTGACGATTTTTCTTCCTTTTGAAATATAATAAGGGAAGCATACACGGCAGGTTACTATCCATACCAAGAGAGGATAATGTTCCTCTCTTGGCCATACTTAAGTGAACAATATACATCAACGGGAATACTATTTCTAGTTTGATCCTCCCAACTTCTCTGCCCCTTTGAACAGAAACCATTTTTTTGTGTTATTGTTGAACTCAAAGTATTTCACGAGATATTGTCAAACTAATACCTTATAGCGGGTCTTTGACACTGTGATAAATATAAGCAAAGAAAAGTAAGTATTACGTGCCGACTGAGAGAGATCAATAACCTTTTTCATATCAATTAGCGGCTTCTATCCAAATGTCAATTTAAATGAAAGAATTACTGCCCAAATTTTTGATAAGAAAATGTGCAGATTTTTCTTGGCTGAATGAAATATATTTTGTTGACTTGAAACGACCGGTTGGTTCGAAACGATAAAACGATGTGGTTGGCTTAAGCAGTTTTAGTATTAGTTGCTAATTGTTTTCTCTATCTAAACTAACGTATAATTTGATATCAGGATATTCTTTTTCATTTGGAAAACTCGGCCATCCAAATAACCAACCTAATTTGAGCAGCTTGTTCTCGACCAATGAAAACGCGCACAAGAACAAATTTCAACCAATCAGGACCTAGCACGTATCCACACATGTAGCGGTAGCATGCAGCGAAAGTTTCAGTAGAAAAGTCAGGTAGATATCATAGGATTGGCAAGAATGTTTCGTTAGATCGATTTGATTGGCGTTTTCTCCACAAAATTGAACAAACGAACACGGACAGATTTGCAAACAAAGACTAAGAGGATTTCAACAAATAAGAATCAAAAAGAAGAGCTAACACTCGAACAGTCCGGGCCACAACCAGAACTGGATATATGGTGACGTCATCCAACTTTCCAAGATGGCGCCCACACGAAGGGACACGATGCTGGGTCACTTCTCAGCTCTTTTCTAGGCTGTGAAGTGCCCTTTTCCCACAGTACTTTGGGAACCATGCGTTTGAACAATAAGGAAACAGACGAGTGTGAAAAAAATGGCGTCCGTTGAAGTTTCGCATGCGATTTAGACGTGAAACGATTGAAATTGGGGGGTGACTCAGCGCACAAATTTGTCTGACCAGGTGCCAAACATCTAGAGAAAGAAGGTACGTAACAATTTTTTCTGTCTTTCAACAATTTTTTTTGAAATCTACATAAAATTTGCTTATATTTGGTAGTATTTTCGTTGTAGTGCAAGACTTCTTCACATAGTGCTGTGCTTTTGAAGATGCAACAATGAGTTGCGCTATAAGCTTATGTGTTGTTTGTAAAGTGATACATCGACTGGACTTCTCACGCCATGTTCATTTTACATTGTAAGCAATTGAAGATGATCTGTGTTCTGGGAAAGGGCACACAGATTGGGATGGGAGCAAGAGTCTATCTTCAAAAGCATACAGAAATAATACAGTCGAAGCTCTTCTAAACGACTACCTTGGCAATTGAGACAAGTGGTTACAACTAGAGCTGGTCGCTTACAAGATTGGCTTTTATCATAAGCTTGTACTTACTACCAGTGTTGCTGTAATAATACTAAATAAGCTTAGTTTTTTTATTGGCTATCACAGAAGCAGCTCACTAATGTATGAACCATTACCATTTATGTTATGCATTAGTCCAAATTTGCAATTTACATTTTAGAAAATGGAAACACAGATGTATTAATTAGTGCACTGGCTATCCCTTCATGATATCCCTTTCATTTCTGTGAATTAGAAGAATACAGACTACTGTATATCCTAGTGATTCTGTATTGTATTTTCTGTGATAACAAATGCATTAAATTTCTTACTGGCACGTTTTAATTTATTCTTCCTTTTACTTTAGGTTATGACCTGCAAGATGGAAAGTGTGAAACATGGCTGAAGAAAGTTAACCACAACTCATATTTTCATGGTTTCGGAAACTATGAATTTATGCTCTAAATGAAACAGTTAAACACTGGGACACTGAATGAGCTCATTGAAACTTATAAATAGTGAAAATGTTCACAATCAATTGAGGAAAAATATGAAATGAATTAATGGCACCACTTCGTTCTTTCCACCCAATAAAATCTCAAATTTACTTTGACTATGAACTTTCAACTCACCACGTCCATATTTTTCAAAACTTCAGTTTGAGGCAGATTTTTTTCCACAAAAGTTGACATGGCTGTATGGCTTTTTGTAGCAAAATTATATTTTCCCTGACCATCTTTCGGTTAAAGGTGACTGAAAATGGTCTGCATTTCAAAAATGACTCATGAAAACTATATTAATATTGATCTAGACTAGTAAATTGAATATGAAACTATTGCAGTTCAATTTGCATCATATTCCTTTTTTGTTTTCTGAATTTAAATGCTAGACCCCAAATAAGTATAATGCTGGCTTTGTTAATTTCTTATCATGCCAGTTGGATGAGGCCATTTTAAAATAATAGTTCTTTTGAAAACAACAAGTGCGTCCAGCCTTATCGTAAATTTGAAATAAGCGCTTCCCTTTGAGTAAGCACACCTCTCCCCTGGCCTGCTTTTTGTAGACGACTAATGAGACAACAAAGGTTGAGTGTAGCGTTTGTTGTGTTTATCTCTCATCATTTTTTAGTCATTGGTAATTCTAAATGAACGTTTAACTGCTCTTGAGCGAAGTAAAGCAAACTACAGCAAACGAAAACAACTTTTGAAATTAACGCTGAGTAGTAAGCGACTATGTTATGTAGATAAGATTGGTCACAAGCCAATTACACAAATTACTATCCAACTGGTCACTATTTGTGAAAAATTAAAAAAGGCCTCCCCTCAAATAAATGCCTTCTCTGAATAAGCACTCCCCACCTCATCCTACAAATACATTGAAAAAAAGTGCCCCAGGTGCTTATTCAAGGATTTACAATAAGTGACAGCACATTAAAAAAAAATTCCAAGAGCAATCCTTTGGTGGTACAAAATTTTCAAGACAAAGTGAAAATTGCTGAGACCCTTGTTTTCTAGAGGACCATTCACCACCCCTTAGAGTGCATGCCAGCCTGGAGGAAAACTTCTGCACATGGAATTTTCCCAATAAGAATACATTTCTCCCAAATTATGTTTGCTGTCCATTTGACATTGCTTCAGCTAAATAATGTTTTCCAGTTTGCTCGTGTTGTGTATTTAGTACATATGAGGAAAAGGAATGGGGCTATCAAATATGCCTAAATTAAAAAGTACACCTCAAATAAAGGTTCCTTCAAATTAATGTCAGTTGGACACAGGCATCTATTAAATAAATACTGGTCTGGGGATGCTTATTTGAGAAAATATGGAATTTACTGGTATAAAAATGCTCTCACATTTTATATTGAATATTCACATACCATCTAATCGAGCATACACTGTCAACACTCTGGAGGCTTCATGTGCCTATCAAAAAGTTTAGTTTATCTGGATTCCACCTATATTGACAGCCATTTCCACATTACATGATGTAAGTAGTAAGCAAAGGGACAAATGAAAATAAACTTCCTTTCTTGTCTCCTGTGAAAACCAATTTATTTGTTCATATATTTACATATTTATTTATTATTAGTATTATTATTATTTGCAACATACAATGCACTCTGTACTTCCATTTCATTTTTGAAAGCTAAAGGATTCAGTTTCTTAGGGTTATTTCAAAATCTCAATTTCTGCCATTGAAATGCCTTTGCCAAATTTTGTTCATGTTAACACGGTATCTAAACACCAGCCAGCCATTTAATACTGCCAGTTACATTGGGGTTTGCAATGAACGAACGACAGAGACTGCGTACGTACCAGTTACCATGTGTCCAAGATATTTCTTCACACAGGTTCAGCTATTTGAACTCTGATAAATTAATGTCTAGCAAGAGAATACTTCAGGAGGACTTCAGGAGTCTTGTTCGATCAAGGTTGTATTCAAGCGAGTAGGGTAATGCGTCCGTGCAGAATAGAATGGACCACTCCAGGCGGAAATAACTTCGCTCGCGACAAACATATAGACCAGTACTCGACTTTTAAAAGCTCATCGACTGCGTATGTATCGGTCGGTACTCAAGCCGTGTTCACTGCAAACATGCATTCTATCGGTGTTTTCTTCTCGACTCATTGCTTCGGTCTCGTGAAATATTCACGCAAGTCCAAACTTTTAACTGCACTGGTCGCCTGCGTACCGCTTGTACAAAAAGATTCCTGGTCCCTCTGCATCTTGATATCTGTGAATCGAATCCTTGGACGAATAAAATCGTCTAGATTTATCCGTGCTAAGGTTGATTTTCACAGTAATCCTACAAGCATTCTGTATTTCTTCTACGAGGAAATTTATCTGGAACTTAGTCCTTTCGCGGTCAAGCCAATGTTTTGGTTCAGCATCTGAACCAATCAAATTACAGGAAACTATATATCCAGTTCTGGTTGTGGCCCGGACTGTCGAAGGGAAGTACGACAAAAGGACTCAATGCGTTTAACGCGTGCAGAAGCGGTCGTGAAGAAGGAAGATTTCCGGATGCATGTTATTCGCCGAAGCTAGAGAAGAAGACAAGAATGAATACGAAACAGGCAGTTCGTCTGTTACTTGAGCCTCACTCGACTGAATTAGGCGAGAATGTTTTGAGAACCCGTTTGGAAAATGGCAAGTGAATTCACTGTTTATAGTTTGAGTTTGTATTTCGCGGGGAGAATCTCACGTTCATCTGATTCTTGTAATATTCAGCAATTTTAGTGTTACTGGACAAAATAAAAATCGCAGGAACGTTTAAACCTATCTTCTTTTAGGCAGTAATTTCCATACAATGAAATAGTAGCATTCTGGCAATTTTTTCCCTCTAAAAAAATAGTTAACACAATATGTAATTAACAAGTAATGGGGCTAACTCTACAAGTTTAAACTTTATATCTGAGGAAAAATGTTTTAAATCGGATTTATATTTCGTCCACGTCTGGGTTCTTGTTCATAAACATAGGACTTTGCCTAGTTCTCCCCCGACCTCGGCTCTGCAGCAGATTGTTCCATGGGGTGTACGGTTGGTAGTTTGTAACTCCCACCGTTTACATTGAGGGAAGATTTGTGAGCTCGAATATAAATGGCCTCTTTAACACCTCTTTCAAATCATCTGTAGTCAAGCGACAGATTCGTGACCTGTGAACTTCATCCGATTGAAAACATTTTCCTGAGTAATAAATTTTAAACCTGTAGAATTATTGAATTTACATTAAGTAAGTAATGGGACTTCATATTCGTTGTGATTTGGAAACACAAGGATACACGGCAGACTGCCAAATTAGACTCGTGCAAACGGTCTCGTCCAATTTGGCAGCGTTTGGAATTTCCTCATCCAATTATTTCCAAATTGGACAGCATGTCGTCCTATTACATAATATACAAATATGAATGATTGATGAAAAAGAATACTTCAGAGCATTCCAAACACTTTTTCGACTCTATTTCCCGTAACCAGGTCCCTGCTATTTCTATAACATACTGTGATTTTTCGAAAGACGATGGGTAAACAGTGTTCGACGGTGTCCAGCCTGTTCTTCATCCCAGCTGTGTTAGTATCCGCTGCAATTGCGAATCAATGTCAGGTCATTTTGTTACAACGCTGTAAAGCAGTTTACGAAGAGGCGCTTAGTGCAAGCTACCAAGGAAAACTTGATCACTGCTCCAGGTTGCAGGTATGAAAACGCACAAATGAGAGAAAATGCAAGCTGTCGTTTATTTTTTTAAACAGTGACTTTTATGCATGGACCAAAATACGAACGACTGTAGCACCGAAAGTAATACTTACGGAAATAACCCTTCGACATAGGCAATATGTTGCGAGTAAGAACTTTACTTTTCAGTGGACAGTAACCAAGTTGGCGCTATCGTTTTGTTTTATTATTATTATTATTATTATTATTATTATAATTATTATTATTATTATTATTATTATTATTATTATTTTGTTTGTTTGTTAGCCTTACAGACATTTTTGCTGTATGTATAAAACCGCGGTATAAAGTTTTACAAACCGTGAGTCGCCGACTATCATTTGCCCGTCATGTTTCGCTGAAAAAAAGTTTACAGAGAGAGCGAGAGCTAACCTACAATAAGTAGGTTTGATCTCGCTAAAGTAACCTACATATTTTTAACGCAATTCATCCCTTAACTTTTCAACTTCAGAACTAAAATTGGTTTCGCTTCAAAATGGTTCAAAGAGATGCGATATAAATGGCTCAATCATCTATTCTTTTATCACAGCGCATGGTCACGTGTCTAGCCAGTGAATCCAGCTGCCAGGGCGAGCTGGTTGAAAAGTTTCGCTACTGGATGTTACAAATGGCTATGTTGGACAATATATTGGGCGTTTGTAAGAACATACAATACAGCAGTCTAAAGAGTGTTGTACAAGAATCAGGTCTGTATTGGACTGTAGAGTACTTGTTCATAAGTCTTTTTACTCTAAATATAATATTGGGCGGTTATTTACGTTTAACTTAGACCGCTGTTTAAGACAATTACTTGACCTTCAACGTTGTTCTAATCGGTACTTCATGCCTTCTTGACGCTGTTTACAATAAACAACGTTTAAAGGCTAGGGTTGGCCATCGTGAAATTGGTTTCGACGGCGGTTTTGTTAAACGCTGTCTAAACTTCTAACCGTCGCGTCGAGCAAAATTAAGCTATCTGTTAACTATATATATAAAGATTTACAAATTTAAACAGAGATTGTTTAACGTTTGAGAATAACATTTTTTTTTAGCTTGCAATACATCTTTTTCGTTCTAACATGAAAAAAAATTAAAACATAATTAATTATGCTGAACATGAAAGACAGACAAACTCGCGCTGCAACAACCATTTTTCCTGCTTGTATAGGTGCGGTCAATTTTCCTCTCTGCATCGGGTGTTTGTTACATACGCGTTTAAGTCTAATAATTTACATCACAAGTAGCCTGTTCTCCATGTTATTGTTTTAATTGGATAACCTAGGCTGAACGATTCTCCTTACTTTTTTTTGCCTCACGCTTTTCCTTTCTTTTCCATATGTTTTTATTCATGACCAACATCAACATCAGACGTCGCTAAAGCTCATCGTTACCTGGATGATGTTGGTAAGAAAAGAATGCTAACAGTATAAAGAATGAGAGGCCGGTTTATGCTGCAGATAAATTAAGTGATTGATGAACAGATGGACGAAAGGACAGACGGACGGACGGTTGCTTGGATGGATGGACGGACGGACGGAAGGACGCACGGACGGATGGATGGACGGATGGATGGATGGATGGATGGATGGATGGATGGATGGATGGATGGATGGATGGATGGATGGATGGATGGATGGATGGATGACGATATGATATGAATAAAATTAGGAACCTTTGTATAGTCTGCTAAGACTGCACTCTTTCTTCACAGAGAACGATGAGTTTGACGAGTGCGCGGTCAGTGTGCACAAGCAATGTGTCCGGTACTACATCACAGTTTTAATGAAAGATGGCCAGATTTGCAAGGACGCCGAAAAGCTAAACAAGTGTTACGACTTGGTCAGCAGACGTCTGAACTGCAAGGCACAGATAATCCAGCATTTTTCCAGTATGGTTGAAAACGTAGCTCATAGTGTTGTAAGCTTATTGAGTGGTTATATGAACGAACTATGTTCTTAAACGCCAATAGAAAGAAAAGCAACGCCAGGATCAGGGAGCTCTGAATGCTGTATTTATTATGAAAGAGTCAAAAACTATACCAAAATTAATAAACGATTCTTACTACCAAAACTACATAATCTCTTGTCTTTGAAAATCTGTCCTAAGTCTTGCCCATTATTGGTGCGTTTGGATTTTCTATCACGTACTGACCTTTAGGCATTTTTGCACCTTACAAGGATGTGTGCTACATGCAGCGATGAGAGATCTCGTGGCTAGGTTTTGATTTCCTGTTTCAGGTTGAGACGTATCGTCCCAGCTTTGTGACTAGGATTGTTGTCCAGAGGTTTCCAGTTTATCCCCTCAACATGCAGAGAAACCAAAATTTCTAACTCTATTTCGATCTGAATATAGGGACTGTAGAGTCCCTGATACGTACTCCCGGTGCTGAATAAACCAGTGACAAGCGTTTCTGAAGACTGCATGGAGTGTTCTGATTTTCAGGAGTTTGCTGTACGGACCATTATTATATGGCTGGTTGTGCGATCGGGCAAGATGAACCAAATCCTACCTAGTTAAGGCCATGTAAACCCGAGAAATGCGCTGTCGAGTTATCGACTTAGGAAATTAGGATCGAGCATTAAACTTTCTTAGCACGACCACATGATCCTTCAGCTCACGTTAAAGCTAACAATATAGCCCAAATTTTATTTTATAATACACGCGTTGAAGTTTTAACAAGCTTTGTTCTGAAAATTCAACCGACGTCTTGGTGGAGGGGAGGGGTAAAAAAAAGTACGTTTAAGGCAAAACATTTGCTATGAACACAACAGTATAATTTGATTCTCTCTCCTCAATCTAATATAAACCGGTGGGGAGTAAAAGGGGAACGAGTTTAGGGAATGGCATGTGGCATGAATTGTGGAAAGCATAACTGTACGAATGAAATATATGCGGAATGGCTCAAAGAAATAAATCAAACAGAAAAGCGAGGCCTTCTTTCTCTCTTCTTGGTCCACCATGTTTAACAGTAGACCTTTTTGCCTTTTTGATTTTGGACGCGAACCTAGCGTGCAAAATATGCTTCAGTTAAAGTTGGCCTTACGTAATGGGCTGAACACTTTTCTTTAGGCTTTTTTTAATAATGGCCAACTCAAATTTTTTATACATTTTACTTACTTCCGAGGCTGATGAAACGCCTCCTCAACTAGATACTTTTAACGTACCTGTCCCTAAAGGAATGAATGCGCTGGGCATGCGCTGCTTGCAAGCTTTACTGGCGGCGGGAAATCACCAGTGTAACAATACACTGAATTAAATATTAATGAATATTGGTACGTTTCCATCTGTTAGTTAAAGCCTTTATAAGTGAATAATATGAGGGTTCTGTTGTTAGAGCCTAGAAGATCACATCATAAACAGTTGTTCCTTTACCGAGAAACCTAATTGTAAGAAGAAGAGAGAATTTAGCCTCTGGAGTGGTAAGCTTGCATTTTATTTCTATTTTCCAACCTTGTATCGTCCGTAAATGTAAGCACCCTCAGATATCGTCGACCAGTGGGTAGAACGGTTGCTAATTTTTTTTTTCGCTCAATCATTGCTTGAGACGAAGAACCTACGATAATACGAGAACACCCTTTCTCAGGGAGGAAGTCTTTCTTTTTTGTTCAGCAGCATCAGCATGTAAGCAAACCTTAATACCAACGTTATAAATGGGAGAGCAAAATAAACGACACATGGGTAGCTGAGGCGGCTAAATTACCATAAAATGAAATAAATGGGCCAAAAGTTGTTTTCTTCATCAAAGAAGTATCCTTAAGTGGCCCATAAATCTTCTAGCGGGTAATATTTACATTAACCTCCACAACGGATCTTATATGGTTGACATTAAGAACACAATACTGAATTAACAAAGTAAACACACCCAATATCGTTCTTTGGACTGTCACTCATAAAAGCCCACCTTCCATTACGAAGCCTTTTCGTGCGAGGTTTTAAATCAATTGATATGAGCATAAATTTTATTTTAGCATCATTCAATTTGACATTAAAGGATCTAAAATCTTAACGTTTCCTTGGACTTGGTTTTATCTTTTCCCAAAGTAGCGGTAAAGACTTGAGAGCTTTAGAACAGTCAGTACTTAAGGAATATATTTTCCACAACTGCCTAGCTAATAGGACGTGTGGTCAGTTCTCAAGTAAATGATACTGTCACAAAATGTAAATGCACAAGAAAGTCTAAAATTTTTCACTAGAGCTACTCTATTATTCACAAACTGACAAGACCTTTACTGACAAGTGAGGGTCTAATTAAGCTTTACTTTCAAAAATTTACATCTCCCATGACAGACAAGGCATAACACTTTAATTTTCCGCCATAGAGCTTTTATTTGGAATAATGGCCAACTCAACACTTCTGCTATACTTTATTGACTCTTGAGGCTGTTCAATCGTTTCCTCGTCCAGTTACGTATTTGAGAGCACACTTAGCCTTCCTATAAGAATGGATGTGCTCGGCGTGAGCTCATCCGAATGAATTTAATAAATCTACTGATCAATTTTCAGCTGTCGGTTACAAATATTTCTAATTAGCCTGGGGGAGGGTTTATTGTTAGAGCGCGCCACAGAGATCACCTTGCATATACTGTTATGCCTTCACTAAGAAGCAAACTTGCAACAAGAAGAGAGAATTCAGCATTCGGAATAGTAAGCTTGTATTAAAGGTAAGTACCCTTAGATCTCTCGCACTACTGGTATCCTGATACTAAGTCGCCCGGATGATGACCCTTAGATGTCTTCGACCAGTGAGGAGAACATGCAGTCGCCAAAATAAAACGCACTTTCTCACCTCATTTCATGGGACGAATAACGAAATGCCAGAACACCCCTTTTTCAGTTTTCCTTGAGCAAAACCCAATACCAATGTTAATGAGAGCGAAATACAAGTTTGCAAAAAAAGTGATTTCGAAATCCTAAATCATTCAAGGCATGGGTAGGTGAAATGGCTAAATTACCATGAAATGCAGTAAAAGCAAACTTTAAAAAGTTAAAAATACTAAACGTTTCCGATCATTGAGAACATTAAGAGCATCTTCAAAAACCCATCTTGTTTCCTAACGCTGTGCTATAGACGGCTTACGTCGATGTCTTTTGTCTCGTTCTGTTTTCAGGAGACTGCTTACTAACTTAAAAGAAGTTTTTAAATTGAGCTATTTATTCCAGCGGCTACTGCGTCTTCCCGAACTCCCGAAGCTTCGATTCCTGATCATGCTTCTCAAAAGTTTTTAGGACAACATGTACAACGCGTACTGCTTGCAACATGGATACCTCCCAGCTCACATCGATAATTTCTATTTATATAACTATGGCTGAAAAATTTTAAGACAAGAGCTTAAGTAAAAATTTACAACCGTAAACCGACAAAGAAGGGCGACAGGAATTTTCGCCATCAAAGAGTGATCTTTCAATCTGAACGGCCTAAAATTTCACCGTAAACGCATAAATGTTCCCCTTGTTTCCTAATACCGTGGTATCTGAAAACAAGATATATAGACGGCTTTATTTTGTATTTCTTTTGTCCCGTTCTTTTTTACAAGGAATCCCAATGTAAGATTCTAATTCATTTAACACTTAATAATCTTTGAAACTTTGTTGAAATTCAATGACTGCATACTATTAATATTTCCACGGCTATTGCGTCCGTCCCGAAGCTTCGATCCTTGACGCTTCTCACTAATTTTTTAAGGCAACAACGTGCTTGCTACAAAATTGTATTTGGATACTTTCGAGCTCACAGCGATAACTTCCATCTATAACTACGGGTGACAAATATGAATAGACAGGCGCCTAAGTACTTGCCAGTGCGTGCGCGCATATCATTGAATTTAAAATTCTTCTTATTACCTTTAAAGTTATTAAGGGTGTACCTCCTAAATATCTTTCTGATTTAATAGCAATTTTACCGTCGTCAAACTATGATCTACGTCGTAATAGCAACGGAATTCCCTTAGCGAGAAGCACATCGAGAACAAAGAAAACAATGGGTGACTGCGCGTTCGAGATTGCAGCACCAATATTATGGAATAGTTTGTCTCTAGCAGTTAGACAAGCAGGTACTATCGACAATTTTAAGAGATCAGTTAAGACTTATTTATTTACTAAGACGTATAATTATTTATCATATTTTGCTTGATTTTATCATTATTTTTATAATTGTTGTTTATTATTTCTTTATTATTTTCTTTTCTTTCTTTATTATTATTACTACTATTATTATTATTATTGTTATTATTATTATTATTACTATTATTATTATTATTATTATTATATATTATTATTAACTTAAACCGTAAACTGACAAAGGCGGGCCACAGGTAGTTTTGCCATCAAAGAATGATATTTCAACCTGACCGGCCGAAATTTTTACCGCAAACGCACAAATGTTCCAACAGGTAATTTGCTTTCTGGCATTAACCTCCTCAGAGATCTTAATGGTTAGCGTGTCACTGAAAATAACAATGAGCTTATCAGAAAATTACTAATTGGTTTTACACACAAAGTATTGCTCTTTTAACATCTCTCGATTACGAAGGCCTTTACGCACGAGGTTTTAAATTAATTGAATGCCATTTCAATAAAATTCAATTGGAAACTAGGATTGACTATACTTTTTATTTTCCCGAAGTTAGCATGAACTTCTGAAAAAGGTCTGTGCTCATGGAATGTTCTCAACAAATACCTAGCTATCCGTTTTGTCAAAAAATTTGCATAAAAACCTCATGATGGAAAAAAGGGTTCAGTCTTATCATGGGAGATTCAATTCTAAATGCTAAAAGCCAAATTAGACCCTCGTTTAGCGGCTTTTGGTCCTATTAGTTTGTGAAAAATAGAGACCACTGCAGTAGTTCACATTTTACCCTTTCTTTTCTCTTACGTTTTAAATTGTCCATTGATGTTAAAATGTCAGCCAACTCAATTTTTTTATATATTTTACTGATTCCTGAGGCTAATGAAATAGTAGTAGAAGGCCAAACTCAAACTTTAAACCGAAAAGAGGGTGAGGTGATTTTTAACACCTAAAATTCATTTTGAGTCGCCATTAGCCTAAAACTAAGAGTAACTGGAACTTCCCGTGTCATAAAAAGTTTTGCTGCAGAAATTTTTGGCGTGTAATTGTGCACGAAAGATACCAAAATTGGAGCTAAAGCATTAAGCGCAAAATGGCCTTCATGTTAACCATCATCACACAACTTTTGTAGCTACCAAATGGCTAAAATATGCATGTGTGTGTTTGTTGGAATCATTCACAAACAAACGCAACGCCAGAATTATTTATTTCACCCTCAGTCTAAGCTGAGTTAAAGAAGAACAGATCAAAGATACAAACTGGGACTTTCATTGTCAAAAGAAGTTATTGTCAGTCGAAGACATTTTACATTATTACGTTTATTTCTTGTGGCCTTAATTAACATGAACCGTGAATATAACTCTCACCTGACAAATATGATTTGCCAAGCACTATGTATGCGTAAAACTCAAAACGTAAACCGTAACCGATAAAGACGGGCCACGTGTACTTTTTGCCATTAAAGAATGATCTTAAAGACAATAAATGTTTACTGCAAACCCATAAATGTTCCGAACGACTGTCGAAAGGTAACTTTTACATCAACTATCACAAAGACCTTATGGTTGGCATATCAAGAACACAACACTGATCTAATACAGTGGATAATTTTACTAACATGGTGACAACCCTTCTTGGTCCAACCAAGTTAGTAGACTTCCTTGCCTACTTTTGAAGAACTAGATTTTGGGCACAAACATAGCGCGCAAGAAATGCCTCAGTATACTTGATAAATTCAGGCGTCCCCTTAAAAATGTGAGAATATCAGCTAGAGATAGCTCATAATTCTCTGTTTCTTTTCCCCGAGGGAAGAGGGTTTGGAAATTATACGGAACAAAACACGCCATTTAAAAAGTAAAAAGAAATGGGAAAGCTTGATTAAACTGGACTGGTCACTGAAAGGCTCAACGCTGCTCAGAGGAACGAATTAATTGTTCCAGGACAGAAAATAGCATTTTCCTCAAACAGATACTTCGTGAACATTCTTGGTGCACAGCACAGACCATTAGGGAGGCAGGTCAATTGGTAAGGATTGCCTTGCCATGTAAACGTTAGATATTTCTGAGCAATGGATGAAATTGAAACACTATATATTAGGTCGACAGAAACCATATAGCAGTCTTTCCATCAGCTGTACGACTGATTTGAGGGACTCCATTTTAACATGGTGATAGACAATGCGCTTATTAAGGCTTTTCAAATTAAGAATCAATCTGAAAAATCCATCTCTTTTTGGTCTCAGAAAAACAAGGGTGAGATAATTTCATGTTAACTGTGAATAATTACGCTTTTGTCCAAGAGTCTCCCCAATTCATTTTCCATGGAAAGGCATTCTCTTAAAGAAAAGTTAATTTCTTTTGGTATATATGCCTGAAAAGGGCTACGTTCAAACTTAGAACCTTTTACCATTTCTTTGTGAGGTAAACTATACTAACAACAGAGTTATTTTCGTAGAGTTATGACATGAATTCTAGATTTTTGATAGCTAAAATCCTGAATTCAAATTTTTGGATAGCAAAAATCGATTTAACCCTAACCCTAACCCTAACCCTAACCCTAACCCTAAACCCTAACCCTAACTCTAACTCTAAATAGCCGTCCCCTTTCTAAAACGAGTTTACTCGTAGCACGAGTCAAGTTGGAGTCCGAGTCAAGTCCGAGTCTCGAGTCAAGTTCGAGTTAGGTTAAAAAACAATTGTTTTTTTTTTTAATTTTGTGTTAATTTCTTTTGATTGCGATTCTTGCTTTCATAATTATGTGCCAGTGGTAAATAGAACTGATTATTAAACAGTCCGGTCTGAGATCGCTCGCTCGATCGATCACGAGCCGGTGTCATTCGAGCTACCATTCGCAGCCCTCTTTACAAAGATACGACATCTCATAGTATTTATTAATTTTCAGGAAAGAATATGACCTCTATTTGCATACAGCTGAAGAAGAAGTCCCATTTTCACGATGCACGGAGCGAGAAAGTATGACCGTTTCGCGCCACTCGGATGCCATTTTGTTGCGTCCCCAGGGTACCGAACATATCATTCAATAGAACTTATTCCCTTCACGGACAAAATGTTGGGGGACATATTGTTTACCAGTATTTCAGCGGGAAACGAACCTTAATTTTCTCCTTGTCTTCGGGGTTTCGGGGTAAAATTATCTGAACAGTTTTTGAAGTATTTTGCCTGTCTTGGGCCATAACTGTAAGAAGAGACGCTAGCTAAAGAGACTCTTCGGAAGCTTTGAGGATAAAAAGTTTACATGCCGTTTTATAGGTAAGTTATGTATCTTGGACTGTTGATGTTTTGCGCAGCATTTGGTGCAACACTATGAAAGCAATAATCGCAATCGAAAGAAAAAGAACTTAAAATAAAAGTTAAAAATAAACGTATTTTTTAGCCTGACTCGAACTTGACTAGTGACTCGAACTTGACTCGTGACTCGAACTTGACTCGGGCTCGAACTTGACTCGTGCTACGAGTAAACTCTTCTAAAACTGAATTATCAATTGTTGTTTTTTGCCAGTTAACAAGAAATTATTTTATTCTGCCAGGCTTAAATAGTCTGACCTGTGCAATAGCAGTTCGAGTGTCTATTAAGACATTACATTCACCAACCTAGGTATTTACTAGTGTGTGCCGATCTTTAAAACGATTTCACTTGACCTTGTATTAGCCGACTGGGAAGTCCCAAACAGCGGAAGAAGAATGACCTCAAGCCCAAAACGGAAAAAATTCATACCCTTAACTGCATCAAAAATAATCCCCTTGAGCAGTTGACGGCTAGGAATCCAGAATTTGTTTCACTTGAATTGCTTTGCATTGCATGGATTGGTTTTGTTGTTGCTGTTGCTGCTATTGTTACTGTTTAAGCGCCTTTGGTTATTTTTGCTTTGTTTTTTCAGTTTTTGCAACTCATTCATGGTTACTTGGTAACCAATCCTGCAGAAATTCTATCGGAGAGTTTCTGATAATGAATTCAGTGACAAGAGTTATTTGCGTCTTCTTGATCTTCTTGAGCCAATCGAAATGGCTACACGTACTCGATCGAACTAAGTTCCGCAGGGTCACGCAAACACGTGATCGAAACTGTTGTCTAATTCCTTGACAGAAAGATCTTAATCCTTTAAGACCTGATATAAAAATGCATACCCCCCTTACTGTTCTCCACATATTTCATATGGAACTAGTAAGGAGAAACTGTCTAAATATCAAGACATTTTGTCCTTGGTTATTATTTCCTTTATTCTCAGCTCATCACTTATTGTTTGAACAAGTACTGCAAGTAGCGATAATGTAAAGAGAAATTTCAGTTTCGTCACTGTTAGGATGTAAAGGGTAATGTAACCGCTATGGAGTGATTTGCATACAATGTCACGTAGCTTACTTCTCTGAACGTCCAACTGAATGCTGTTTATTTCTTTCGTTCCAGAAGGGGTATAGAGCTTCGTGACTTTACGAACTTGGCCTGATAAATGAAATTTTTCGAGATCAGAAAATTTAGAGAGGCAGATTCATAAAAAGGCTTGGCCTCGCAATTATTTTTATCTAATTATCCCTTTTCACCAAAGAGACATTTAATATTACAACTCTTTATTCAACGCGTCGTTGATTGAAGTGTGTAGGTTTCATTTTAGCTTTCGTGCCTATAGCGTGACAAATTAAGAACTTCCCGTGTTCAAAGACATAAGTAAACCCTTGACCCAGAATCAGTGATACACACGCTTTGCACGGCCATTTCCAGTACGTAGTTCAGTCGATCTGTATCCAATCTGGTCAGTTTCGCCGTCACCACTGTAGGTGAGAAGTCGATTTATGCTTGTTTATATATATTTGTTATTATCTTTTTCTCTCGTGGAGATATCAGTCCAGTCTTTGTTTCCTTGCATTTGCTCAGCTTAATTTCACGCTCATGTACAGTGCCAAAAAAAAACAGTGCCAAAACGACAAGGGAACCTGCGATCAGGTGTAAGCCAATTTCTGCAGTCTGTATGGAAGCTGATTTCTTGCAAGTGATATTGCTTTGTTTGCGTCGAAACATTTTGTCGGCGCTTAAGTGACATTTCTTGTGAATCTCTAAGAAAGTGAGCGGCTAGTAAATGTGCGTTACCACACAACCGGAAGCTCTAATCTTTCAACAACTATAACTTAAGCGCCAGTTCATTTTATTTCCTTCTGCCTTTGTTACTTCCTTCTTAGCTTACCAAAACATGATTTTTAAACATAAGAATGAAACTGTTGGTGTAATGCAGAAAATATGTCAACTTTTGGATACTTGCTGTAGACAGCAATTGTTATATCATTTTATTTAACCAAGCCGATTAGACTTATCAAAATTTAAGTGGCATTGAAATACTACAGACGAAACTATATATGTTCTTCTCCTACCGACTGATTAGTGCTGAATCCTGAATCAGCAAAGAGCCTTTATTAACGCGCGGGCATTTCTATGAAGTGATAATTAAAAAAAATTAAGAGGGCGGGGGATTTTGCTGAAGTTCATTTTAAATGAATGCTTGAAAGCATTCGTAAGGAATGCTCGAAACCGCAGGGAGGAGTACAGACGCGTGAGAGAATCGAAGGTTCCCAGTACAGAGAGGTTCCTCCATGAATTTGATGTTTCACAGTTTAACGTTTTGTGAGCGTATCCTCCGTGAGATTTTGTAGGCTAGGTACGCCTGTGCTGAACTAGTATTCTGCCAATTTTCACGAAATTCTAATGAGCAATTCCTTAGAAATCAGGGCAGTTTCTGAATAAAACATAGTCACAATTTTTCTGGTTAACTGTGTATGTGTTGCATTTGATAGGGTTTTCGATCCACAGACTAGAAATGATCTAGAAAGGCAGGGCATTTTTCCAATCGTATAACATTAATATTTTTATACATTGATATATAACAAATGTTTTCACACATAACATTATTACGGCGGAAAATAACACTTGCACGAACTTCGCTGAACAAAATATAATGATCGCTATGTAAGCGCCATATTTGTTTTTTCCAAAGCTTTGTGGGCGCTAATTCGCTTCAACAGTCAAAATCACAAAGAGGGCAAATTAAGTTCAGCCACCTTAATTAAGGAGGCTCGCAACAGTTTTTTGGGCCTTGGAGTGTATCTTTTGAAGTCAAAATTTCGCATAGAAGATAAACTTCGATTTCCTTGATACTACACCACCTTTTCAACAAATGATCAAAGTTTATTTTCTCACTGGTTTCCTAGCAACAGCTATCACCATAGCAACAGTAATGGACAACCCCTCATTTTAAATAATGTCGAATATCTCGAAAACTAGTCAGACACTTTATGACGAAACTTGAACTATTTGAACAACTCAACCTACACAACTTGTATGCGAAATTAGGGAAAAATCTGTAAGAGCGTTTTCACGTAAATCATGATTCATTTTTTACTGGCTGATTTTGGTCATTCCTGCAATTTTCTCCAATATTTCAAGAAAGATAAAACTTAACACTTTCTCTTTTCAGTTGAAGGACATTTTATGATATCAAAACATTCTTAATGTACATTGAGCTTCCTAGGTGGCTGCGATTTTAAGATATTTATATTTAAAACTGCTAAAATGCAGCACAAATAAGCCAAAAAGTCCGTAATTTGCATAAATAGAAATATTTCTAAACTGCCCTTACAGGTTTTTCTCTTAAATTGATTGACGTTAGAATAATAATTCTTTTTGATGTTCCAGCAAGTTTTAGGCTGAATAAACATTTCGTTTATTAGATAAGAAGGCTGAATCTCGGTCAGGTTTCACTCGTTATTAACTTTCAACGAGCAACAGTATTATTTTGTTTTTCCTGGTCTATTTCTCGGTTATTCACGTCCAATGAATATTTATACACGCTGCGCTTGTTGTCTCTCCTGCATTTATAATTCCTTCTCATAATAATAAAAAATTTTCTTCTTATGAGCTTCGTCCTGGAGACTCTTTGCCATTATTCTTTAAATACTAACTGACGTTTTAGCCTTTTTAATTGCGGATTGCATACATGTTAACCCCCCCTATGATGGCATTACGCTGGGGCCGAAAAATGACGAGAAACAAGCTCAGAAGACGAATATTTTTTTTTATTATGAGAAGGAATTATAAACGCACGAGAGGACACAAGCGCAGCGTCTATTAATATTCATTGCACGTGAATAACCAAGAAATAGACCAGAAAAAACGAAATAAAACTGTTGCTCGTTGAAAGGTAATAACGACTGTCTAATAAACGAAATGTTTATTCAGCCTAAAACTTGCTGGAACATCAAAAAGAATTATTATTCTAACGTCAATCAATTTAAGAGAAAAATCTGTAAGGGCAGTTTCGTAATATTTCTATTTATGCAAATTACGGACTTTTTGGCTTATTTGTGCTGCATTTTAGCAGTTTTTAAATATAAATATCTTAAAATCGCAGCCACCTAGGAAGCTCAATGTACATTAAGAATGTTTTGATATCATAAAATGTCCTTCAACTGAAAAGAGAAAGTGTTAAGTTTTATCTTTCTTGAAATATTGGAGAAAATTGCAGGAATGACCAAAATCAGCCAGTAAAAAATGAATCATGATTTACGTGAAAACGCTCTTACAGATTTTTCCCTAATTTCGCATACAAGTTGTGTAGGTTGAGTAGTTCAAATAGTTCAAGTTTCGTCATAAAGTGTCTGACTAGTTTTCGAGATATTCGACATTATTTAAAATGAGGGGTTGTCCATTACTGTTGCTATGGTGATAGCTGTTGCTAGGAAACCAGTGAGAAAATAAACTTTGATCATTTGTTGAAAAGGTGGTGTAGTATCAAGGAAATCGAAGTTTATCTTCTATGCGAAATTTTGACTTCAAAAGATACACTCCAAGGCCAAAAAAACTGTTGCGAGCCTCCTTAAGTTTAGCGCGCTGGTGGTTTGCCTGATGCTGTGAATCGTTTGTGTTCTTTATATATAACTTTTGTTTATGAACGGCAAACATTTTGTGCAAAATTTATTACCTCTGTGAGACCTGAGAGCTAGCAGGGTTGTTAGCACTAAAGATTTGGCGTCAACTGCGTTCAATAAAATAACGCGCCTCAGGATGCGGCCTTGAATTGAGAGATTTGAAATATTTGTTATGAGATTACCACTAATGCCCGACGTTTTCGACAGTTTCTGCATAAGCGGGAAATCTGTAGAGTCATGAGAGCAGTATACAATTAATATGAGAGGCCCCGGCTACCAACAGTTAAAGGGGTGACACTGGTAGAAAATTATTGATTGAGAGAAACTCAAACGACCGAACTCCAGCCCCGTGGCTACAATCGACCTCATTGACAAACTGGCAAACTGGCAAACTGTAACAATGAATTCAAATTTCACTGAAAATTGAACGACCAGTCGCTGTCACAAATCTTCACAGCCACTAATACCATCAAAGAGAGAATTAATAAAATCAACTGACGATGCACGCATTGATTGGTGAAGAGGACAACTCTCACCCGAACCTCAGTTACTTATTACGTAATTCACTATTCTCCTAGGTTCTTCACTGTAAGCAATGAACGATTCTCACAATTCTACTGAACCAATAAGCAGCAGAGGAGGAGATGAGAGTGTCGACAAGAGCAGTGACGTCACAAAGATTATCCTGGTAGTCGCTTACATCATCATTATCCTGTTCGCCTTTGTTGGCAATTCACTGGTCATCCACATTGTGCGCACGCGCGTACACATACACAAAAACCCGTTCAATTGGCTTTTAGCTAACATGGCTGTTGCTGATCTCGTGGATGTAATAACAGCTTCAGGCTTCTCACTGCCATTTTACCTGTGCGGATACTGTTGGGTATCAGGGGTAGTAGGAAGAATACTATGCAAGCTCATCCCATTCTTCTTGGTGGTTTCCATTTGTACTTCCATTTGGACGCTTACAGTCATCGCCGCTGAGCGATATGTGGCCATTGTGTGTACCCGGAGGAAGCCGCTGTCATGCAAGTCTGTTGTGCGTTTAATTATCGCCGTTTGGTTGTGCGCTGGTTTGATATTCAGTGGACAGCTGTACAAATTCAAAACAGAGGAGACGGAAGATGGGCTTTCAGTCTGTTACCATGACTGGCACGAAGATTTGGAGACGTCAGTCCTTTTCTACAAAGTGGAAATGATCGCAAGAGTTGTCATCACCTACGCAGTCCCGCTTGTCGTCATGGCAGTGCTGTACTCGCTGATCGCCTTCTTCTTGTGGAGACACAAGCTTCCAGGACATGTCAATCAGCGGGCTTATGCCAAGCGAGCAAAAAAGCGACGTGCAGTGATCAAGATGATGGTAACAGCTGTCACCGTGTTTGCACTCTGTTGGCTTCCTGTACATGTCTGTCACATAATGTCGGAATTTTACAGCGATGCTTACGACGCCGTTCCCACAATTCTCAAATGGCTGTTCTACTGGTTGGCACACGCGAACGCCGCAATTCATCCCTGGTTGTTCATTGTCTTCAGTGAAAATCTGAGGCTGGAAGCAAAAGCAATTATTCAAAATATACTGGTTTCAAACCGGATGAGTGTGAGGATTCGTACTCTCTCCTCACTCTCCTTAACAAGTTTCTTTATTAATCTTGACGCTTCTTCCAAAGAGAGCATGAGCAAAAGCAACTGTAATGTTGTTGTGGATACTTTGTAATTATTGTTTTAGTTTTATGCGTTGCATCCCAGCTTAGTTCAGTTACTTGTCGAATTACGCTAGCCTTCTTTGTACGAAGGTTAAGGTGTACTCTATTCGTATGCTAAAGAATCCTTCTCTAATTTAATTAAGGTTTTCAATTCGAATTTTTAGCACAGGCTATACTCAATTATATTATCGCTATATATTCTGAGGATGTAAAAAAGATGTAGAGTGTTATGTAGTTTAATATACAGATACAGGACTGTTTTTACTGAACGGATTAGTTTCCTTTGCCCTTCTCGCCACACACACCATTTTATGGTTAACTTTTTTTTGTGGTAGTGGTGGTAGTTTTAAAGAAAATTGCAAATTGCAATCTCACAAAAGGCCTTCTTTTTTGTCTTTGGAGTACCTATATGTGCTCGTGCCACGTCAAAGGCTGCTTTTCTTTACATTTTTTTTGGGGGGGAGGGGGGGGGACATATCCTTGTAGCCGTTTGCTCTTCGCATTATACATTACAAACGGCTAATTTTTCACCTTGATTAATAATCGGTTTAATACTAATATTGACGTATGATCGCAGTCAGTTTACTAGTTGGATTTAGCAGTGGCCCAGACTTATGTATAGGCGAAAATTATTTCGTTAGAATTGTAATAATTCAAATGTCGTTACACCCATTCAAAAATCTTGGTAACTATAATATATTTGTACAATTCAGGGCAGAAGCAAAGCAAAATTTTTAATCGTCAATGAATTATTTGTACAGTCGTTGAAGGACTAAAGTGGAAATAAAAAAATGCACATCTCGGGGAAGTTCGATTCCTTCACCATTCAAAACCAAACTCAGTTCGTACATGCTGTAGCATTTAAGAGCCATTTTCTGAGAATATCGAGAATCGAAAGACACTCACAAAAAATCGAATTTTTTTTTATTTTGCCAAAACATCCCTTTGGGTAAGCTACTTCAAGAAAAAATAATCCAAAGTTCCAACGAGTTATTTAACGGACGAAAATTTAAAAAGTTCGAAAAATGCATAAAATGGCAGTTTTTGGGTCTCTAAACGGCTCAAATTCTCACTCAACTTTAGGAAGTCGGTGAGAGCGTAAAAAAGATTCTTTTGAAACGAAACAAACCACGAACATTATTTAACCTTTCTACTTTAAAACTGTGTAATAAATTTGCCAATGTTTGGTTTCGAACATTTTCAAGCGGCGTTTTTATCGAGCCGCTCTTAACCTTGTTTCTCACAAGGTAAAATGAAGGCCAACTTCGGCCGCTTAAAACGGCATCTGGTATGTATCGTTCAATGATTAAGACTACACCGAAAGGAAGCTCTGTCATTGTACTTTTCACCAGGAAAGTTACAGCTTTGGGAATCAAATACTTCCCCGTCAGTAAATTTTTACTGTTTAGTGATCTAAGCGGGTAGAATTATATGCAAATTACAGATTTAATTCCTGGACTACTGCTAACAATTACAAAGGTCGTTTAAGATAGGCTCACCATTAGTTACAAATGCACGCACAATGTTTTTCCTGATCTTTGAAAGAAAGTTCTGCTTTCTTGAGTCTTGCTGAGTCTTATTATGCTAAAACAAAGCAGATTTTTAACGGCAATTCAACAAGACAGGAATCCACTCATTCAACTTAACCAAGATAGCATCGAAAACACAGCGAAACGACGTACTATGCCCCCTACCTTGCCTACCGAAAACGCAACAATGCAACAGAAAAACATTCCAAACTGTAAACAAACGAATTTTCAGTTCCCTGATTGAGCGAAGATATTTCAAAACAACTCATCGCCTAGAGGAATACGCGGAAAGACAGGTGACCTCTCCACTGACCCGCACGTGTCACACCACACTAACAGAGAGAGTCACGTATTCGATTTTTGTTGTGTGATTTGAGATAAAAACTTGGTGGAAAGTTAAAAAGAAAAAAAAAACCTTCCAACAGATAGCTAGTAATTTGTTGGATTACATGTTAGCACAAGCTCCACAAAGGAGTTTTTACGGCGCGGTAATTTCGCAATGCACGTGCTGTTGTAATTTTACTACTAATTTAATTACAGCTCATGAAATAAAATAAATATTGCAGTAAGTTACATTCACAGTGTCTAAGTACTGATATATGGCGTCGTGTAGTTTTTCCACTCTTCTGGAGAGGGTTACTGTCTGTGGATTAAGCAGTTGTTACCCAGGCCACGTTGAAGTTGTTTCCCTAAAAGAATGCACAAGACACATCTCGCGGCATCTTCAATTACACGGACTAAGAGCAGATAAAGCGGTTGACAGTGAATTCAAGTTGTTGTTAGCCCGAGCAGGTAATGTTATTGCATTTTGTTCTAGAATTACTGTGTTCCACTCGGCACTCGGCGTCCCTTAATCTAAGGTTCTGCAGAGTCGCGCCATTCCCGTGCCCACGGGCGCCCGGGGGCGGGTGGGGGTGGCAGGGATGGGGCAGTGGTGAGAGCACTCGCCTTCCACCAATGTGGCCCGGGTTCGATTCCCGGTGCTGGTGTCATATGTGGGTTGAGTTTGTTGTTCGTTCTCGTCCTTGCTCCGAGGGTTTTCCTCCCTCCATAAAAACCAACATTTCCAAATTCCAATTCGACCTGGACGTAGGGCCATAAGAGAGACTACAGTTTGACTGTAATTATGCACCCTACTGAAATAAAGTGTATTTATTTATTTTTATTTTGACCAATGTTTGGGTGTAGGGGTGACGCTGCGGGTTTGACACCCTGGCCATATTCAGGACAGAAAAACGAAATGGAATGTCGATCGTACTGACGATACCCGGTTGGGGAAGATGGGCATAAAAATTATATACCATGCTTAGGGACAGAGACCAAAAACCGTATCCTGTCTAGCGGCAAACCCGAGTATAGTCCACATAAGGGAGTAACCCTCCCTTCCGGGCGGGGGGAGGGGGCTGGTGGTGCCGTGTTTAGCATGACGATAGCACGATGTAATTTCAGACGCCGAAAATTACACTTCAATGCAATCTTCCTTGGTAGCAGTTCGAGTGAGCGAGACGCAGAAGCCACCCAGGCCCATGCGAGAACTCGCCCATATAATACCTTTTCTCGCTTTGCCATTTTAGCTAGCCCGTTTTTGGTTTTTGCGTCATGGGGTTGAACGCTTAGACTCTTCTACTGAAAAAATGCCTAAATAACCAGAAATCAAAGATAAATATACTTTGAACTCTAGGCTTCCAAACTCATGACGCAAAAACCAAATAGCAAAGCGAGAAAGGGTATCGTGTGGGTATCCTGTGGGCGAGCCGCGTGGCTTCCGCGTCTCGCTCGCTCAAACGGCTGCCAAGGAAGATTACATCAGGGGACGTTCAATAATCACATCGTGCTATCGTCGAAGAATATTGTGCTACAGTTGAGCGAGTTAAGGCTAAGCACAGCAATAACATTACCTGCTCGGGCTAACAACTAGATTAGCCGTTTTCAGTAGCTGTGCGCATATCCCTTGGACACATTTTGACACAGGTTTGGTGAGAATCGATTGCTATGGTTACGAGATATGACGTCATAAGCAGCAGGTGGTCAAGCCATTTTTGAAGAAAAATGCGTGTTTTTTACTTTTTTTAAGTGAAAGTGCAAAAAATGTCAACAGAAAGCAGCATCGAAGATTTCCAATTTTTAACGTTTTTGACCATTTCTAATTATCGGGAAGATCCAAGATGACGCCCCAAATGGAGGCCATCTTGGATGACGTCATAGGCCCCCAGCAGCGCGGCATCCAATAATGTGTACCTCATCTTGTAGAGCACATCACAGGCTTTCTACTAAAGGTGAAATCTTTTCGAAGTATTGCAACATAACAAAAACCCAAGGCGAGGTTCCATCAACCCCTCTCCCCCCCCCCCCTGTACCACGGTGGGGGTGTAACTGCTTGTACGTCCGAGGGTAAAGGGTCATTTTCACCAATTTTAGAGTTAATTGTAACCAAAAATACAAAGTTTCGCTGCTAAGACTTTTTAAGGGGTTAATTAGCATAAAACATGGCACTCATCAACCTATCGGTTTTTTTTTTTTTGGTATTTTGCCTGGGTTGATTTTTGTTGACTTACGTGCCTCAAAGTTATTACGTTGAAAAGAAAAATTCTGTTGCAAGCATTTTGACCTCCTGGCGTGACCTTCCTGGACTAGTAGTGATTTCCTTTGTTTTCTCTTTATGAATTACAAGTGAGTTTCAAAAGCTATAATCATTCTATGCCAAAATTGTTTTTCATAGGTTCCTTGAGGAAATAATGCACTTTTCTTTTGACGTTTAGAAAAACTGCTGAAAGCACTCGGGTACCGCAGTCGTGCACCATTAGCATTTTTTTTTTTTACAAATTATTTCAGCTTGCATCATTTTCGTGGAGAATATGGAAAATCATCTTCTATTTAAAAAACAATAAAACTGTGACCACACAGTTATTCCAAATAGAGTCATTTTATTCTGTGACCTAACGAATTAATCATAAAAAAATGGAGCAACCCTAACCCCGGAGATCCTCCGGGTCGATAATAATTGAAATAATAACTGTCACATTTGGAAGAGCTAAAACCAAACAGTTTACCTGACATACGTCAACAGAGAATGTTTTGAACGTCAACCATTAGATTTGAAAATCTGCCTTATTGTACTTCAATAAAACTGCAAGTCATAAAACCAAACGCAGCCTAACTATCCGTATCCATAGCCAATTGCATGTATACAGGTAAGTTCAGCCTCCAAAACCATTTAACCATTAAATATAGTTCCTAATTGAAGAAACAGTCTTCAATTTCAAGGAATAAAATGTGAATGTGAAAAATGCGCTTATTTATTGGACTGAAACAATTGTGAGCATTCGTCATTTACATAACAAATTAAGCAAGCTGTGGCAGTGGAAAGCAAATTCGAATTCTTCCATTTAAATGATAAAATGTCGAATATAACATGAAAAATGGATGTTTATAAACAGAACCATCTCATGTTCGTAAAAAACAAACTGTTACACAGTATAATACGGATTTTCATAAAAATAAAAAAAATAAGAACCGTTAGCTAAAAAGATTGAATGAGGATTCCTCTTCTTTCATCTTAATTCATAAACGTATGAACACAGAACAGCGAATTGTTCGCCGCATACGAAACCAGTAGATCACAATTGTGGACTAAAAATCATAGTGTATTTAAATGTCAGCTAAGATGTTGTCTACATATATATAGTAGCCTTTTCCAGTCTTTTTGACTGTATTTGCGGGAAAAATAGAGATCCTTTTTCAGGGTCGGGGGAAAGGTTGGGGGCAGGGAGGGTTGGCAATGTTGACTTTTTTAAGTTATGTTTGTCCTCTAAACACCTTTAAAGAGAGAGCCAATGGGAGACCTTAAGCTGTTCAAAAGGCACCTAAGTTCTAACCCTAATTATTAAAATTAAGTTTGGAAATAAAAATGTTTTCCCCAAGGCACTGTCATCATTTTAACTTAGTTTATCTGTGATAACATTTTCGATGGAAGGTTTTGGTGGATACTTTTTACTCGGTTGGCACCGTCAGTTCTCAGAATCTATTGCATAGATAGTGACGAACATGTCGATTCTTAGCTCGAATACATCGACGGTTATACAACTGAATAAACTGTTTAAATTAGTTTGGCGTGGAAAGTAAACTGAAACGCCTAACAAGATAAACTTGCTTTAATTAGTTTAACACTGACTGCCATTTGAATTCAATTTCAAGTAGAACGCAGTTACTACCATCGAGAGCATTTCACGATTCACACATTGCACATTTACAAAAAAGGTACATTTCTTTTGCTTCTGCGTAAATATATGTATGTTTTTTGATAAATATAATAGTGAATTAATATTGGATATGGTGTTAAATAGTGAAAATAACACTGCCATACTTTTATAAATATATTTATTTGTCACGGGTTTTTCGGAAAATTGCTTTATCCAAGTGACAAGTATTCCTGGTTTTATCATTATCACAGGAGGAAATGATAGTTTTACTTTCTTTATGCAAAATATAAAGATCACTTAAAGCATCACGGCTTTTTCGGAAAATTGCTTTCAAGTCACGCGTATTTTTTATTGTTACGAGTATTCCTGGCGGTTTATATTTATGGCGTTGCCTAGGAGAAAACCGGGATAAAGGATAAAGCGGAATTGCACATATATATATATATATATATATATATATATATATATATATATATATATATATATATATATATATATATATAAGGGCCTGACGAGCCTTTCTAAGCCGGGGAAGTGAACAAACAAATCTGTAACCAGGAAGCTTGAAAAACTGGTCGTACAGGAAGTCGAAATGGTAATACAGGGAGTCATCAGGCTTCCACTACATACAGGAACGAATGAATGTTTGGTTGCTTTGTTAGCACTGTATATGCTAAAGATGTTGTGATTCTCATTTCATATGTACTAGAAGAGCCTTTCTAAGCAGGGGAAGCGAACAAACAAATCTGTAACCAGGAAGCTTGAAATGGTCGTACAGGAAGTGGCTAATTAAGCTCCCACTACAGACAGGAACTTGCGAATGTTTGATTGTTTTATTTTCACTATATATGTTAAATATGTTATAATTCTAACTTCATATCCACATTAAAATACTGAAAAGCTCAGGCGCAGAATAAACTGACTGAAATAAAGTACTCAGTTACTACTGATGAGTGACAAATTTCATGAAAGACATTTTCTTCTATTCAGTAATAAAAAGGCAGGCCCCTTAACCCTACCATAAACTTATACTTAGCCATAAAGAAAATGCATACATATATTGACGCTTCTGTACTATTAGGGTCTATTTACTATATCAATTTAGTTTTGCATCAGATATGATGACTACATGCATCATTGTGAATTGTTCCACAGGAAATTATCAAAAGTGCCTTTTCATCTTCAATCAGTTTTGCATCCTGGTTTTAAGAAAAAAAGGAAAAGTTGATTAATTATTAAATTCAGTCTTTTCAAAATAGTCTTTTAAAAATATACTTTCTAATTAAAAAAACATTGTATAATTATGTTCCATTTAATTGAGGTGGAGTGCGCTCGCTGTGATGGCAGAAACCTTTCTCGGTTGTCTCGTTTTCTCCTATCTTCAATTGTAACATTATCAATTTTTGTTTTGTTTTCATAAAAAAAACTCAATCTTTCATCGTGTCGAGCTGAAAAGCTATCAATCTTCCTTTTCTCGTAATTCAAGTAAACTTAAAGTAAAGCTTATTTATAAATACAGAAAGGCACCCTGGCAGTCAGGTGTAATAAAGAGCCGGAGATTCATCCGGATGAGCTATTAATTTCTGCGTCATCAACATTAACCGTCTAAACCAATTAAATCCTAGCCTCGTTATTCCTTGAATTTAAATACTCCCAGGTTGTGAGTTCAGTTTGTGGCAGAGGTAAACAGGCTCCACATTTCTCATATAACCAATCATACCAAGGTGGTAAGTTCTTTACAAGTGATTTTTATATTTAGGTTCTTGGAGTTATCGTTTAGAAATTTTCAAATTTTCAAAAGAAGAATTAGTGTTTTGAATGCTTTAGTGAGGCCCACAAATTCAATAGAAGTGTGCATTTATGTCTTTTAAATCTCTCCTGCATAAACGATAACACAATGGATGGTCGTTTCAAGAAATTTTCGATACGCTGTTTGTCTGACAACTTAATAGCGACTTTCAGTAAAAATCAAGCAAAATCTCAATATCGCGGCAGTAGCTGAAAAATCGATTTCTTTCTTATTTTGTATATAATTAGGTATTGGTAAAGCTAGAAACCTGATGTGGTTCGTTTACGCCAGAAGCGCTTTATTTTCGGAAAAAACCAGGAAATCGCTTCTCGGGTTCTAGAGGTCAAAATCACAGGAAATTAATCTTGAAAATGAGTACTATAAACTTGCATCGCGCTGGTAAACTAAAGCGCAGAGAAAATGATAGGCACTTCCTATCGACAGAACAAGTCTTTTTCATTAACTAGACAGTTGTGAAACAGTAGTAGCGAAATCTACTGAACGCAAACAATTCCAAACTAAAGGCAGGTTTTGATGATCACTTAGAAACTGATTTGGAACTTAACTTCTGTGAAATAATTTAACATGTGCCATAGTTCTAAATGGTCTCAATCCTCATTCAATAGACAGCACAAACATTGAAATAAACCGTACCTTGAAACTGGCTTGGGTTATCCATGCTATTTTGTCTGGGACCACTTCGAACGCAGCAAAGTTTTAACAAATGGGGTTTAGTGAAGTTGAATTTTGCCGTCCACAAAACACGGGAAATTTTGCTTCTTTAACCAAACGGGCTAGCTCTACTTCATTCTTGTTCATTTCCAGCGTTAACATGCTTTTGTGTTCCAAAACGACGAAGAAAAAGCCCGAAATGGGCGATTTTCACGTTTCCAAACTTCTGTTAATTAGTGTGCAAATTTTCTTTGTACATTTGTTTGCATTGCGTTATCGAATACCGTGACTAAATTGTTTAACCAAGTTTGGATATATGTCACAGATGTACCATAATAGATGTCACGTTTTGTCGTGGTTTGCTCAGAGAGCTCACAACGATAACATCAGTTTCGTTCAATTTTTTCTTTTGCCTCTACCTTTTTTGAGATCGACCGAACATTTTAGTTTGAAGCCATCATCAATCATCAAGCAACAACGAAGAAAAGAGAGATTGTGTAGCTTAACACGGGAATTTTGGTGTATTTCGGGATGATGCGGCTAAGTTGAACTTCATTGAGCCCCATCTGTTAATATTGGCTGCGATCGAAATATTTCCCAAAGACAGCTGCATGGATAACCCAAGCCAGTTTCAACGTTAGTTCAATGTTTCTACTGTCTATTGAACGCGGATTGACACCATTTGGGGTTATGGCACATGATAAATTATTTCACCGAAGTTAGCCGGGTCCAAATCAGTTTCTACGTGAACATCAGAACCTGCCTTTTAGTCTGGAATTGTTTGTGCTCAATAAATTTCGCTACTGCCGTTTTGTAACTGTCTAGTTAATGAAAAAGACTTGTTCTGTTAATAAGAGGTGTCTATCTTTTTCTCCGCGCCTTAGTTTACCAGCGCGACGCAAGTTTATAGTACTGATTTTCAAGATTAATTTACTGTGATTTTAACCTTCCGAACCCGAGAATCGATTTCCTCGTTTTTTTCGAAAATAAAGCGCTTCTGGGGAAAACGAACCACATTAGGTTTCTAGATTTACCAATACCCATTTATGTGTAAAATATGAAAGAAATCGATTTTTCAACTTCTGCCGCCGAATGCTCGATGCTTACTGAAAGTCGCTCTTAAATCCAAACGGTGGATTTCATGCATAACCTTGGTCGTTTCAAAGGGATGATCGCTTACAGGAGTGATTGCTCTGAGACAGTTATGGCGTTTACTAGTAAATGTGGTGACAGCTATGAAATAGTGCGATGTTTATTTCTTTTCTTTTTTCCCCAAGATTTTTCTAGTAACTCACTATGTTTCGAACAGTCAATTCAGTCACGATAAATTTACAGTTTTAAAGGAGGAGGATGACCATTATTTCTCCATTTTCAAATATTTTTTTCGTAGGGGGGACTTCTAGTTTAGTTGATAAACAACAGTGAATTCAGTTGTAAGTGTACGTTGTTATACACAACTCACTCACTTAGCCTTTGTATGTCTGAATGGCACAAAAGGCCTCAAAGTGTTATTCAAGCCTTCGAGTTTCTTTCCAAAAAGAGCTTACCCTTAAGTGAGTTGTTTATAATATATAAGCCATATTGTCGTGCAGCAAAGTCTAAGTACTTGATCTGATTTCGTATTTCGCTCCACGATTTTGGACGTGGACACGCGTGTGAAGAGACAAACTCGATCACCTTACTTCTTGTGACATTTACCTCTTTTCAACTTCATATGGTAACAGCTGCGAAGAAGTGCATTTTTATTTACTTTCGTTTTTTCCCAAGTTTTTGTGTGATCGCAGTGCCCTTCCAACAGTCCATTCCATACCCTCTATTTCATCATTTTCCCTGAGATAGTGTGGGAGGTTGAATTTCTAGTTCAGTTACGATAACGTGATAAAAAAAAGAAGATAAACAGCTGTGCATTCAGTTAAGTGTAATGTATGGTGGCCCAGCATTCTCATAGCAATATTATGCAAGGAGACTGCCCAAATGAGAAAAAAATCAAGTGATTTTATTAAAAATGCTTTTGAAATATCAATCAAAGTGAAATAATTTAAGACTGTTTTTATTTTCAATGTAATTTCAATAAAAACAAAAAGGAAAGCAAGTAGAAAAAGTAAAAAATAATAACCATCAATTAAAAAAAAAGAGAAAAAATCATGACTGAATCAAAAACTAAATGACAAAAAAACGGCATGTGAAATCTAAGTAGGAAAATTCGACGTCAAAAATTCTGAACATGTCAAAGTGAAAAGCCAAACGATTGTCACATGTTCACGATATGGCCCAGTGTTCTCATAACAAAACCAAAGCAAAAACCAAATGATTCTCACATGTTAGTATCTAGCTATAATTATCTGGCCCGGTGTTCTCATAACAAAATCAAAGTAAAAAGAGAAACGATGTTCGACTATAATGATGTGGCCCGGTGTTCTCATAACAAACCCAAAGTAGAAAGCAGAACGATTTTCGAACTTCAACGACGTGGCCCACTGTTCTCATAGCACCTCTTGCCCTGTGAATTGTGACGCACTAAAAAGTGCATGCCGGCTGCAAACCTCACAGTTCTATAGGTTACAATAGTCTAACCTTTCCTGTATTTCGGAAGAAAAGAGGCTGCCATTAAACAACTTTTATCCCGCTAAATTTTATCCTGCTAAACCGACAACAGCCCAGTTTTCTCATAGCCCGAGCTACTTGCCGACAGCGGATTTACGAAAACTGCTCCGAGAGGGGGCTTGGACCTGAACCTTGAAACGAGGCTGAGAGCATTTCCCGCGCTTTTTTGATCGCAGCCAATATTACCGGCAAACAAACGCTATTCTACTTTCGATCGATCTTTTTCTCTTGAAAATATGCCTCCCAAGAGACGTGAAGACGTTTGGGTTGACCTTGAAGGAAAGATGTGCCTGAAAAGAACGCGAATTGACGCAGCGGTGCAGCGGGGTAAAACTGGCGCTGCACCTCACGAACTGGTCGATCAAAGGCTGGCCGCAGAGCCTGACAACAAGCAGACCTACCAGCCAGTGCAACCCAGAGAATTCGTTTCTTTGAATTCAGTGAGCTTAGTTTGAATAACCTTAAGAAGGCCTGTGCGGCTCACTTCAATTTACCACCAAGTACGTGCGACGTGTTGGTATTAAACAAAGGGCCTTCACGTAAAAACATCAATCAAATACCGGGTCGAAAAGACAAGGTATGAATTTTGACTAATCTCTGCAAACACCTATATCATCATTGTACATAAATATATGTTAAAATACATTGCGACCCTTTTGTCAATCCTTGAAGGAATGGGGGGCGGGGCGGGGGGTGGTTTGGTATAAAGAGAGGCCCTTTCCCCAATCTTGTCACGTGGCCTTGCCAAGTATAAAAAGGGTCAAAATGCGAAATAGTTGTCAGAACTGTAAATAAAAGTAGATGGTGAAAGAAGTAATGTTGCTCATTTTAAGACCACCTTTTTTTTTTCTTTTTTAATTTTGGGCTGTGTAATGATTTCTACGGAAAGGTTGCTGGATGGAGCAAAAACCACCAAGTTGTTTTAGTTGCTGAAATGTTGAAAAATGCTTACATGTGTTTTGAATTTTGCTAGGTATACCTTGTGCGATTTGCAGTACACCAAGAAAATGAACGTGATGTTCTGAGCATCAGTCAGTCTTGTGCCTCTTCCTTAAAGAGGGCCTCTTCATCATCAATTTGCAACAAAGGTCACACGTTCAAGGAACCTCCAGTGTTTGCTGAAACAGAATACCCAAAATCTGTCTCAGTATCTGAGCTCATGCAAGCAGGCAAGCTGGTAAAACCTAAAGCGAGAGAGAAGGCTACTCTTTTGCTAGAGAAATTTGATGTCAAAACAGGTGAATGGAGTGTGGGAGCATCATTGGAATTGCTGGTTGATGTGGAAAAGTTCTCTTCTGGTGGGTTTAGAGACTGTACAGCGCCGCAAATGATCCCGAGACCGGAAATGATCCCCGACCGCAAATGATCCCCAATTTGGACCGCAAATGATCGCAGGGCCACAAATAATCCCCACAGCGGACCGCAAATGATCCCGCTGAAAAAATTTGGAATGGCGTGGAGTTTCAGTGAAGGTGAAAATACTGGAAGGTGAAAGTACTGACCAAAATAAATCGAAAAACAGGAAAATTTCTTATTGATCGAGATCAGTGAAAAGGTTCTAGACCACAGTGGCATAGAAGGCAAACATGATATGTTTAAAAAATATATTTTAAACATGTGTACACAGATCGCATGGATGACCGACCGATGGTCGACGGAGACCGCGACAGTCGAGAAAGCCACGGGTTTCCAGGACACGGTGATTGACATCTGGCTTTGAAATCAAAGGTCACTAAACAATGTGTGAGAAGGTCACTAGACCATAAAAGGCAGTGTCCTGTTCGCTTGCGATCGCGCTTGTACAAATTGCTAAACTGGTCTCCAATTTGAATACTCTCGTCCTTTCATTGGCGTTTTTTGTTGGCGTTAATGCTGGTGGAGGCGACAAAGACAGAAAATGAAAGTGATAAGAAAACCGAGCTAGGTTTGGATCTTGTCTTTTGTGCGTGTGGCGGAAATGCCTTCGGTATTATCCTTGGCAGCCGATGCCTTTTATAGGTAACTATTTGAGTTGTCACACAACCTGTCAATTGTGCATAACTTGTTGCATCGAGCTGGTTATACCCACCTGAGAAATCAGAAAAGTATTCTATATTGTAAATTTGAGTGTTGAAGTGAACCCATTGATTTTTCCAATGAGCGTTGCTCTAGAAAGGAAACGTTAACCCGCTCGAGATAAAGAAATATATATATTTGTAGCTGGCTGGTAAAATCAGTTAACATGAGCGGTTGCAAATTTTCTCGTGACTAGCGCTCGTACTACTTGTACATGTATAAGAAAGCATTCTGTTATTCTGTTAACAGATCATAAAGAAAATACACAAATTAAACCAGGTATATTTACAACCTGCATGCTAAACCAAAGGTACAAAAACAATTGCAACTTTATAGGACTACATTACCTAGTAACATTTTTTTTATTTATTTTATTTTTTTGGGCCTCGAAATAAAATATCTAAGTCATGATTTATGGGGCTAAAACGTGCTTTGAGGAATTAATAAAGACAAAAGCTCCAGTATCTACATTATTCCGTAGACATCACCATACCTCTGTCCACGCCATTCCAGAGTCGACGCCTTTACAATGTCATCGCCGTTTTGTTGTCCACGCCATTCCTATTATTTAGCGGGATCATTTTGCGGTCCGCAGTGGGGATCATTTGCGGTTCTGGGATCATTTGTGGTCCAATTTGGGGATCATTTGCGGTCGGGGATCATTTGCGGTCTCGGGATCATTTGCGGCGCTGTAGAAGACGCCTTTCTGGCAACAAGTTCCAACCCCACTGACAGCCAGAAATGGGTCATCAAGAAGTACAATCCCAAAGCCAAAGATGCCATCAAGGATACCCTGAAAACCACAGAGGAAGTTCACACCAGAAAACAGGTGCAGATGCATGCTGTTGCAAGACAGTTGACCAAACAGTTCTTCTCAAAAGTACCAAACCAATTTGGACAGTGCTTTCAGTACAACCGAGTCTTTTTCACACGGTTTGAGGATGAACCGGCGACAATTGAAGAATTTGTTCCAGGAAACTTCATCAAATACATCAACAACAATGGAGAATGTTGCAGCCTTCAACAGAAGTGCACTGCTGAACTAAAGGAGCTACGCTTAAAGGCAGAGTGTTTGGTTCACTATACTTTTGAGTCTACAAACCAGAAGTTCATGTTACTGGACATTCAGGGCTCTCGATATCGATTGTACGATCCAGAAATTGCCACAGCAGAACTTTGTGACAATACATCCGAAAATTTAGTTTTGTTGTGGAAATTTGTCAACAATTGCCATGGGGGAATTCTCAAAAAAACATGTATGTAACAAGTATTGTGAAATGCTAGATTTGCCAGCAATGCCACAAGATCAGTTTCAGTGAACAAAATTCCAAGGGGGACTTAACCTTCGTTATACAGTGTACACTACTGACAGAGATAATCATAACTTATCAGATCAGATAATAACTTAGGGTCAGTTTTCAAATTTTCAAATCCATGTTTTAATATTGGTACCTCCACCAATGCAACTAGTGGCAAGAAAAAAAATCATGTTGAGTAAACAAGATTCTGCTGCATTTGAGGTACTCTTAAAAAATCTTGGCACCATATTCATTTTGGGATAAGGGTGTCTTTCGTGTGTTGGAATAGTTTAATATTAATTGAAGATGTCAGCAACTGCGTAGATTTGACTACAAATGTTTAGCAACAGCATTCTAGAATCATCAATGGCAAATATTAGATCACATTAGAAAAGGTTCAAGTTAAGCCTGTACTTTGTAAGTTTCTTTTACATCAGTATTACTGAAAGTCTTAAGGTTTGTTACAGTTTTGAGTTTGGTTGAGGTTGCTCTTGAAAGACAATGTTTGAACATTTTATGTATTTTTCCCAACAGTTTAGCTGTACAACTTAGCTGTATGATCAGTTAATTTAAAATATAAACACAAGAAAAGTGCATAAGTATTCAAAAGTGTTTCTTCCATATTAGGATCAGTAAACGGATGGCAAACCCAGTCAATACAATGTTATGGTACATCCCATCTACAAGGAGCAGTCATAATTCTAGCTGCCTAAATAATATTTTTGGTATAGATAAGGTGCATGCAGTTATGCACCAATCTTGAGCATCAGTGCTTAGTTTCCCTCAAGGTGGACTGGAAAAGGGCTCAAAATGTGACATTCAAAACTGAAAAAAATCATGAACAAGATAAAGCTAAAGTTTCCAGAGGAGATGGAGGGTCAAACCAAAAACTTTCCATGGGAGGGGTATCAGCATTTTCTGGAACAACAGAAATGCAAGTTTAGTGCTGAACAGGATAATGGACCTTTAAGAAGAGGTAAGTATCAGCAGCATCCCTGGGTTTGACATTGTCCACTTCTGGTATTATTCTCTCGCATTCTTCTCTTGTTTCAGGTGGTAAAAACATCATTTCCCTCCTGTAGAACACCTGACAATTCAGCAGCTACATCAAGAGACTCTTCAGACACTGGCCAACCTGAACAATAAATGTACTACAGTGAACACTCAGCTGTCTAGAATTAACACTTATGCCGTTATGGACAAACAGTCGGCCCCTGACATTGTCAATAACATTTATTGGCAAAGTGTATGAAATTCCATGAGTTTTTTGTCCAAACAAAGAGATGATAACTTAAAACAATAAATCCTCATCCTCAGTCTCACAATTACTGGTACTGTCAAGTAAGTAAATGTAACTCTGAGCCTCCGTAAGGTAGACTGACCTTCATCAACTTTCATGACATTGTGTACAATGGTGATCTAAAATTATCATATACCAATACTGTTATTTAAACTATATGTTAAGAAAAGAAAGTGAAATTTCATACCACAGTCTTCAGCTCCATAGTTTTCAGGAAAGTGGTAAACGTGATTGGGAACCCCCTTAGGAAGCTGAGCATCTTTCTGCTTCCTGATCCTATGGGAATTCCAAATTGCCTCCCTGAAAATATCCATATTTTCCCTCTGAATGACTGGTATGAACACAAAGGCCAACAGGTTCTTTTAAATTAAAAACAAGATTATTAACATTTGTTCTAATAGAATTAACATTTATTCCCACAAAATGCGCTTTGTTTAATTTTTTATGGCCTCAAATGAAATAAATGTACTGACTGAAGAAAGCAATAATTGTATTTACATGCTAAATACTCAAGGACTGTCATTATGTATTAAGTGTCCTGTTCCTTTGATTTCTATACCCATTACGTCTAGCTTGTTGCTTTGGGATTAAATTGTGTCAAGAAGAGGGAAGTTCACTGTAACAACAAGGTCTTATCAAGATGTTTAAAGTTACAGCCCTTAATGATAGCCTGGTATAGAGCACAAAATCTTCATGAACATAGGATAGAAAACACTCTCAAGTGTACTATTACCTGTCAGTTTGATCATTTGGATCATAATGACCTTGCTCTAACAGAATCCTCAATTGTCTTTTGAAATACTTCTCAATGCGCGGCTATGAAGCTCATGCCACCACCTCTCAATCTATGTGTTGATAAATAATAAAAAAACAAAATGAAATTGAGAAGATACAATTTATGGTAAATTAAAAATGGAGTTTTGTCTAGAGGAAATATGTCATGAAGATATCCAACAATACCCCATGAAAAAAAAGGGCCGCAAGTTAGACAAACTAAGTAAAACATTTACAGGTCATTGGAACTTAGCAATTAAGAGGTTAACTCTCTTGTTAAATGCTGTGGATACAAAATGAAATGATTTACTGCAAATCTACCTTGTTACTTGTTGAAGGACCATACTGCACAGTTTCTTCAGCATTTGTAATATCTCCATGGTCTTTTCTTAAAAATCCATGAATTGTAGCGATAAGGCCAGTCTCAGTTCCCTTGTCCAGTCTAAGGCGGCAGCTCATAACTTAATAACATACAAAAATGTCAAGTCATCAAAGTAGCAAAGAAATGTTAATTCAAAGTCTATGTTACTGTAAATCATACTGTCACAAACTTTAATATTTAATATTTAATGTTACTGAGTGGACACAATTAGAAATATTATTGCAAAACCAGTACACAGTCATGCTAATTTGCAATTTATTATTTGTTTCTGATCAGTGATATCATGAATTCCTGTCTGACAAGTGACAATTATGTTATGTTTTGGCAATTTCATATATTCAGAATGATATAAAATGAATACAGGGGTAGGTGGCACTCGATCCATGTTTGAGTGTAGGGGTGCCACTGAGGGTCTGCAACCCTGACCCTATTTAGGACAAAAAAGGGCCTAAAATACCAACCCTACCAAGGACAACACTCTCCATTCAATTTTTTGTTTTAATTTCAAAATTTTAAAGACCAGCAAACATTTCCAATCGAGGATTGTGAAATACTGTATAAGTCATATTTAAAGATGACAATCCATGCATCCATACCCTATTTAGGACAAGTTCAGACCTGTTTAGGCAGAATTGCATAGAATTACATACTCCAGTTCAGGACAAAGAGGACAAAAACCATACCCTGTCCAGCAGCACGTCCCCGCATATGCCATTTTAGGGTCCCCCCTCTACCAGGGTATTACCAGTACCTTCTGGTTGATGAGAATTTTATCAATGAAGTGAAACACTGTCATAGTTTGTGACATATATTAATTAATTTACAGTAGTGGAGGACACATGGAATTAAATATATACCTTTTGACTTGTACAAGTGTTCTAAATACCACCTGCCGATAAGCTTTGGGTTGGAATTTGATACCCAAACTTTAAGGTAAAGGAGGTATCCACTAAAGACGTCTTGCATCCCATAAACAGCAAGACGAAAAGTGTCTTTAGCAAAGTCCATCAATTTATCATGACCATCTCCTGAAAAAGTGTAATTTGGTCCCTAAAAATTGGAACACAGTAGACACATCAGATCATCTAATACTGTCCATTTTCGAGTATACACTGTCTTCTTCTATTACTCTTGTGACCTCATCCCAAATCAGCACGAGTACATTCTAAAAGAAGTTGTAGGATGCAATCAGTTGACTGTTGTTGGTGTTGTTTCTCTTTTTAACTCTGTATTTAAACATTGTAAATCAAATTAGTCCATTCGCATAAAAAAGTTTTGTTTCCCATGGCTAAGCTTAAGCTTTATACGTGTGGAAGACAACAATCCTCAGGGCATCATCTCATTGTTGATAAGAACAACAACAACAGCAATATGTAATAATTAAGACGATTTCCGCTCAACGTTCGAGCAGTAGCTACAAAAATTAAGTTACCAAAAAATACTTGCAACACAGTCACATTTTGAGAACACATAAGAAGAACTTATCGATACTTTTCCTCCCAGGCTGACCCCGCGAGAGAAAATTGGATTTGAAGTTATCCATATTTCAATTAAAAAGACGCTTCATGTCAGTTCAAAACAAAATGGCGCCCGTTTTTAGCATATTTTTACAAGATTTGACATTAATTTTCTCGACAATGCTTGAGAATTTCATCGCGGGGTCACTTGGAGAAGTGAATTAAAGTGAGATGTTTCAAATAGCATTGAAAATGTTACCGTGCTATGAGTGGATTTTTAGAAAATATTTTTGCACAATTGCTCGAACGTTGAGCGGAATCCGTCTTAAACAGAGACGGCCTGTGGGTTAGTTACACTACCTTTTCATGCAAAGGGCTCAATTTATTCATAACCTACCAGAGAAGTGAATGTACCCGTAGTACCCCGTCTTCTTTTACCACGACCAACCTTCCTTCGACCTTCAAGTCCTTCTAGGGCAACCTTCGTCATGACGTCGTACACCAGACCTCGCGGAACGGCGAGCTGGTGCTGTTCACGTATTTTCCTGTGCATGGCACGATAACCCAGAAGCTGCCCAGGGCCATCGTTCTCCTCGCAAACGGCTCTACTTCCTGGACGGTGACATCATAATCGACATACGTTATGCCAAAGTAGTTTAATCGTCGACTGAGCGTCCCCAAGCTCCACGCATACTGCGAATAGTCGCGTTTGAGAAAGTCCAGTACTTCATTTCTCTTCAGGTTTTCCAACACATATTTTCTCAAATCTTTTTCTAAATCTTCGTCGCTTTCCCACTCTGGATTCCTAACGCGGCTCATTTTGTACAGCTCCGCCACAGCATATAAGTACAAAAGCGATAAAAAAGAGCGCGGGAAATGCTCTCAGCCTCGTTTCAAGGTTCAGGTCCAAGCCCCCTCTCGGAGCAGTTTTCGTAAATCCGCTGTCGGCAAGTAGCTCGGGCTATGAGAAAACTGGGCTGTTGTCGGTTTAGCAGGATAACATTTAACGGGATAAAAGTTGTTTAATGGCAGCCTCTTTTCTTCCGAAATACAGGAAAGGTTAGTCTATTGTAACCTATAAAACTGTGAGGTTTGCAGCCGGCATGCACTTTTTAGTGCGTCGCAATTCACAGGGCAAGCGGTGCTATGAGAACAGTGGGCCGCGTCGTTGAAGTTCGAAAATCGTTCTGCTTTTTACTTTGGGTTTGTTATGAGAACACCGGGCCACATCATTATGTAATGTGTTATACACCTCTCACAGCTGCGCTCACTCACTCACTCACTCACTCAGCCTTTTAATGGACAACTGGCACATTAAAGGTCTCAAGGTGTTATACAGCTGCTTCCATGATAAATCAGCGTGTAAACTGATAGTCAAGGAGAACTGTAGTTTATAGTTGAAACACAAAAATCAATTTAATTTTACAAACTTGCGAGTTTCTTAATTTCAAAAATGTGATTCGCTGAAGAAACGTGTTTCCCATTTGATAACCATACTGTATCGCAGTAGTAGGATTCTAAGTACATGTACTCGATATCGTATTTTGCTTCTCGATTTCAAACGTGGACACGAGTGTGAAGCGACAGGTCCGGTCAGTTTACTATTTGCTTTGTTGTTTCCTTTTTTCTGTTTGGGGGATTTGTTATTCCTTTTTTTTTTCAAGGAGAAGGTAATATATCCGAGCTAAAGTATGCAATTTTACTTGTATAATTTAGAGACCAAAAAAGATGCTTCTCGATTTGTATTCAGCATAACCATCCGGAGGAACCAATTATACAGACTGGATGAACGAAATTAATTAGAGCCTAAAGCTAAAGCTTAAGGCTGTTAAAAATTCGTGACCAGCATGCATAATGTGTCGTCACAGTGCCATCGACTGTTCTATTAACTCTCATACAACTTGTCAATAATCAGTTGTCATCAGACCTTAGTTACCTGTATCCGGGAAATTAGGCGTATTGCTATTTCAGCTAATTCCAACTTCCTCAAAAAAATTCCGAAGAAACTGAATTAGCTTGCTTCTTCTCCAGGGCATTTTTGCTTCAAGACAGTAATACATTGTAATGATATCTCTGCATATAGGCTTCAACCGGTTTGTACAGTAAGAATATCCACCTTCTAACGAGAAACCAATCTCTTTAATTGCTGGATTAAATATTTATTTCCTACGGTACCATTTTCGTACCCTTATCAGGCGAGATGCAGTCGAGCCAATATACTTATTGCGAGACCAAATGAGCCTGACGACCCCAAAGTCAAAAATGGCATGGTACAATTAAGTAACTCGTACCCACTGGAGTAAAAATGGGCCGTTGGATTCTTATCGCTGTCTGTAAATGCCTTTTCTGTATTTTGACTTTTTTGATCCCCTGTGTGTTCGAAAGGAACCCATTTTGAGTCTTTTTGTATCAACTTAATACAAGCAATGTTTTCTTCCAGCCGTTCCAGAGTGAATAAGCGGGAGTTACCGTCGAAATTTACTAGTTTGTGATTGAATTTAAACGAGTCGTTTACGAAAGCGAGGGCAAAAAAAATTTAGAAGTGAAGTGGCGAGTGCCGGTGTAGTCTCGTCTGTTTTTGGCGCAAAAATTATGAATTGTTTCTGCACGCGTTAAACAAATGGCTTCTCGTTTCAAAAAACAAATTTGTTAGTTTTACGTTTCGATGTAATTCTGTGGTGATTGCCATATCAGTCAAAAGCCAGCAATAGCATGCACCTTTTACAAACTGTCCAAGATGTTGTCAGAGCCTGACTTGATATCGTTGCAATAGACAGTAAAGAGAGCTTCTGAGTTTGGGTCTGGCCAAGGTCATTTGTTATTATGACACCAGGGTGTTAATTAAACAATAGTTGATTTATTTTTAACTTCTCTTTCACGTAGTCTTACAGGAAAACTACGTTCGTTGAAAGAACAAAACTCATTTCCTTCAACCATGTACGTCATTCGATTTTCTCTTCCCTTGCGACTTGCAGAACTTAGAGTTTATCACACGTTCTATTTGTCCATTATATTTCGTTTACACAAATACATGTTAATCTGCCAGATATCATATGATGGCAAGAGATATTCTCAATTTCTTCCGCTGAGCTTTTCTAATATTCGACATATTACTGATCGCCGCATTGATCAAGAGTTACACTTGTTCGAACTTGTATAGCCATAGTACCGAGATGTTCCTCATATATATACATGAATTGACTTTAAAATTTTTAAATTGTCTTTCCTAATTACCATGAAAATCAATTTCAACAAAACTTCCGACTTTCCGTTGACATGATTACAAAATGAATATTATACTTTGTATTGTCACGAAGGGAAGAAAAGACCAGGTAATTTATCGCTAAACGAGTTAAAGGATTTTTTCATTCTATTCACAACATAAAGCAACTGAGATAAAGATATAATACTAAAAGGAAGGATTGAAATCTTAAAATATACAGTTGCTAAGGAAATTTGAATACGGTTAAGCCACGGCACTGACCACCAACAGTTTATTTGTTGAAATTCTTCGTATTTTCTTTCTGCTTTTTTCCACTTAAACGAACCAGCCATTATTACCTTTTTTAAATATTCTCTATTCGAGTGCAAAAGAGTCTCAACTAAAAATGTCATTTATACCAAATTTTTTAATCCAATTTTAGCGGCGTTTGTAAGTGCGACTGCTGTGCAATTTGAATTCTCGTGTAGAAAGAGAAGCGATTAATTTTCGCTGTGTTCTTACGGCGAAAAGTCATTTTCCAGCTACATAAATAGAATCAAAATGTTGTTCAGTACAGCAGCGGGAAAAGAGATGGCGAATACAACGTGCACATAGCCGTGACAGTAAAAGTGCCTTGGGGGCTCCCTCAAGGCAACTTCTATTGCGACATCGCACCCGGGGGGTACTCAGGTATATTAGTGGTGGGGAGGTGCGAAGAACGTTTTTGGGTTTGAAATTAGCGATTTGAGCCTTCTTTCCAAAATTTCTCTGGTGGAATTACTTTGGCCAGCAGAAAGACTTTGGCCGGGCTTTTCCAAGGAGCTTTCAATTTTATTTGTATTAGTTTCATTTACAAACGTAATTAAATTACATGCAAAGAGACTTTTTTCAGGTAACGTTTTGGGCGGTTGGACTTTTTTTTAGGTCAGTTTAAGCTTTGGATTTAAAAATTTGGCCTCATTCGCACCTCCCCATCCCTAATATAGCTGTGTAGCCTCCCCCTAAGCATCGCATACGCTCTGCTCTCGACGCTGCTAACTGTTTCAAATTCAAACACGAAGCGACGTGAAATCACTGTCAAAATGCATTGAATTTTGGCGATAGTTTACACAGGTGGTTTGAAATTGCGCGTAAAATCGCCGGAAAAAAGCCGCTAAACTTTCACTAGAAACCGCTTATGTGAACGACCATTAAAGAAACACGTTTTTGCGTTTCATTTGACAAAGGGTAGCTAAGCTCAAACAAATAACGTTAAAAAACTGTCAAGAAGTTTTTGTTTGCATAATGCTTTTTAGCAAAAAGCTTTCTATAATTATGAGTTAAGAGGTTGTCAATAATTTGCGCTAGAATCACATACGCTTTTACAAGCAAGCAGAAGGCGACAAAAAAGTAAGGTAGAGTCGATGTTCTTTTCCTAGTTGTTTATCAGTAAGGACGGTAAAGAAAATGAACTGGATACAAGAAATTTTCGTGATTTTTTTTAACCGCGATAATCTGATAGTGGGGAGAGGTTTAATGTTCTCAGTTTTGAAAGGAAAATTATGACATATTCTCCAAATTCGCGAAAATTTACCGGAACGCCAACTGTTGCCCCTCCAAAACACAAGAATAAGGTATGGTGAAAATTTGTTGTAATAACGGTAATTTCGTTTTCGATTACATCAGCAGATCAGATATAATTGATAGGTGTAAAAATGAAACGCCTGATATTACGTTATTTTTTAAAGGAAATTTTGGGGTTAAATGTACTTTCACTGAGCCATTATGCAAATGATTTTAACCCACAACTTCCATTAGCGTAAGAGTGGTTGTCCATGAAGTGTTTACGAATTACTTATAGACATTAGATAGTAATTGACGTTGTTCGTTAATTCGACCTTGGTGAAAATCATCTTCATTTCCATAACTGATGTAAAATGGTTCTTCTTTCAGAGTATTGAACTGAGCTAAAGGACATATAATTGCTTGCTTCCAAAACTAAGTGTGTGTGATAAGCATACGCTACCCACAAAGCTAGAATAGTTTTCATCCTTCAGCATTTACGCAAAAATTAACAATTTTGCATTGAGATTAGAGTGTAAGCACAAATTGAGTGCCATTGCTGGTCTTTTGAATTTAAACCAATCGCGTTTACAAGGCCCTCGCTTCCCATTGCTAAGCAGTAGTTAAGGGCGCTCTTCTAACTGGGAATATTCATAATTGTCATTAAAATTTCATAACCTAAGTCGAACTTGTACTTCAGTTTAAAGATCCGTGTCTTTAGCCGGCCGGGTGGTCCGTATCATAAGGGGGGAAATTTGCCTACGATCTTAAAACGGCCTTCGCTGCAAAAACTTGACCACTAAAGCCACGTTGATCTGCAACGTAAATTTGCTCCTATAAGATAAAACTTAAATGAGTAGTCAATAATGAAATCATTTTACCAAAGTGTAAACTGCTGTACATACAACTGAGCCAACACATTTAATTGAACTTAATCTGTACTGAGGAATTAGAAGGTCCTCTTCCACTGCCTATTTCTATTTTCACTTCACAGCTTTAAATGAGGTATACATCGTATTGACAACACAACTAACTGTATTTGTCGTTACAAATCCGTGCTTAGAAGTAGTGACTGAAATGATTTCATCACTTATAGCTTTGCTGTTTTGCGGAGAGGTGGGGCGCGCGTCTTTACAAATCACATTCGAAGATTAAAATTTTGGAATTTCTGACACAAAGCTTCAGAAAAATTAACATTTTCTATCTGTTATTTTGGTAGGATCTACACTACTGACAAGCGATGAACACGTCCTACAATTCTTCTGAATCAACAAGTACAGAGGGGGGAGAGGAGAGAAACGAAGAAGGCGATGACCTAACAAAGATCATCATGATCGTTGCTTACGTCATCATTATTCTCTTCTCCTTCGTTGGCAATTCTCTTGTCATTCATATTGTGCGCACACGCGTACATATACGGAAAAACTCGTTCAACTGGCTTTTAGCTAACACTGCTGTTGCAGATCTCGTGGATGTAATAACAGCTTCAGCCTTCTCGCTGCCATTTTACCTGTGTGGATACTGTTGGGTATCAGGGGTAGTAGGAACAATACTATGCAAGCTTATCCCATTCCTCGTGGTGGTTTCCATTTCTACTTCCATCTGGACGCTCACAGTTATTGCCGCTGACCGATATCTGGCCATTGTTTGTACTCGCAGAAAGCCGCTGTCATACAAGTCAACGTTGCGTTCAATTATTGCCGTTTGGTTGTGTGCTGGTTTGATATTCAGTGGACAGTTGTACAAATTTAAAACAGAGGAGACGGAAGATGGGCTATCCGGCTGCTACCATGAGTGGCACGAAGATTTGCAGACGTCAGTCCTTTTCTACAAAGTGGAAATGATTGTGAGAGTTGTCATCACCTATGCAGTTCCGCTTATCATCATGGCAGTCCTGTATTCCTCAATTGCTAGGTTCCTATGGAAAAGAAAACCGCCAGGATATGTCAACCAACAGTCTCTTGTCAAGAAAACAAGAAAACGTCGTGCAGTATTCAAGATGATGACGACAGCTGTCACCGTGTTTGCACTTTGTTGGCTTCCTGTGCACGTCTGTCACATTATGTCGGAATTTTACAGCGATGCTTACGACAACATCCCCACAATTGTGAAATGGCTGTCCTACTGGCTAGCGCACGCGAATGCAGCAATTCATCCCTGGTTGTTTATTATCTTCAGTGAAAATTTGAGGCATGAAACGAAAGAGATAATTCGAAAAATATGGAAAGCAAGTCGTCTGAGACTACGCACTGTATCCCTGCCAACTCTGTTCACTAATCTCGACGTTGCTGCTTCCAGAGCGAACACAGAAAAAACCAGCTCCAATGTTGCTGTGCATGCGGTGTAAAGTGTTGTTGTTGTTTAGTTGTTGTTGTTGTCGAGGTTTTTCATCTTTTGATCATGACTTGTGTTTCGGTGGACTCTATAAGGGAGGCTGTTAACGAAAAAGGCAATACTTAACAATTGGTTCATGCTTTAGCGTGCGTACATCGAGTTATGGATGCACGCGGGAAGTTTAGAGAGCACGAGAGAAGCGTAAGAGTTCTTGAGCTTCTTGAGTGCTCTCCAAACAAGTGCATCCATAACTCGATGTACGCACAGCTAAAAGCATGAACCAATTGTTTTATAACATAGCTAGTGGAAATGCCCGCGAAAAGTGAACGATTATAAGCTTTAATACTGAAATAGTATTTTTTCGGCAGGATGCCGCAGTTCCGTTTCGCTTACGTTGAAATTTGAAATTATAAGCAATACGAATCAGTGCGCTGTTGACTCAAAACTCAGTCACTAGTTACCATAAAAATCAAGAAAGAAAGAGAAAAAAAAAATTATCGATCACATGACTGCACGAAAAAGGAGCCAAAATCTTGCGAAGTATTGCAGCGTTTAATCTTTGCAAAGCTGAATCTCCGAAGTGAAAGTCCGAGAATAATTTTTTGAAAAAGTCTTCCAATTATTGGCTCTAAAATGTGGTATAGGTTTGATGTTTCCTGAAAACTGTTGTATTTATCGTCCAAAGCGGATTGAAGCTGCATAATTTCAGCATTGTAGCTGCGAGAGTTGAAACGAGTACAAAACGTAGTGGTTCTCGGTTCAGAGGCCGCGGACGGAATGGGGTGAAACAATGAATCAAACAATTGGGAAAGCGATCATTCAACTTATTTTGCATTACATTCTATTTTATTTGAACATTTGGAGCTGCTTTAACACAAGAGCTACATCGTCTGCAGGTAAAACGATGATATTTTGTGTAGTATAATTATAGCCGAGAAAAATGTCGTCCTTTCTGGTTGTCAGTGCTTTTTTAATTTTGTTTTGGTAGTGAATCACCGAAAACGTGTGACACTTGTTATTAAACGGTTCTCTTCGATTGTACTGTATTTTATTTTGTGTCATGTCGTGATATTTTGGTGTCAAAAGTTTTCCAAATATAGCCTACCTTTAGTGAACATTTGTTGAGAGTGCGACGGTGAAAGACATCACGTATTAAAACACAACGCCAAAGACCGAATTAGGCTTAAGTTTCTTTTTCAACGAAGTTCCTTGCTCGTCCTAAGAAACAACCACTCTGCAGTAATTTCGCTGTAAGTTGTAATTTCTCCCTAGTTTAACTCTGCTGTAAAGTGATTTTTCCTTGCCGAGTTGCTCGCGAAGAAGACACTTTAGGCCGCCACAGACCGAAAAAACAAACTTAAAGTGCCACTGAGACGAAAATTCGTAGGTTTATTTCCGCCAAATTCTGTCGCAGAATATCGCGTTGTGTCTATATTTACCCAGAAAACTGAACAAAAAACCATCCATCCTAATATTTCTTAGCTCCAAAGTTGCGTAAAATGTGTCCGCCATTACTGAAAACGTGTTCCTGGGTGATTGCGCAATTTAATAGCTTGTGACGTCAGAGGCTCACTTCCTTGTGAATTTTGACTCAAGATGCCTACCGTCGATTGCGAAACCTCCGAAGAGTATTTGTACGATTCGGAACAGTCTTTAGCTTCCGAAGCATCAGAGGATTCATTTAATTCGGCAAATGAAGAATTGTTCTTACCGTACGAGTAAGAACTGATGTCAGGAGATTTCAGCTTATATATGCTTGTAAACAAACAGTTCAAAGTTGCTTTTCTCGCTTTATTGGCGGGAGTTCAAAATATGCGCGAAGTAATGCTTATAAAGTGATTACAGTTCAGGCACAAGTTGCTTAAAGAGAGGATAACTCTTATCCAACGGATAAATGGCTGTCCAGCTATTCGAAAAATTGGTGTTTTAAGCTTTGGAAATTTAGACAAAACACCTATAAAAACTCTAGAATTTGATGCTCGCGAATTCTCAAGCATCGGTTGATCGATTTTATTTTTCGCTTCGTTGGAGAAATAAAAGAAGCTATATTTTGTTTGCCGTTGCTTATATTCATTATATATTGTAACGCATTGAGATTTTTGGCCATTCTTAGCATAGTATGGAAAACTTTCTTGAAGAGCCGTAATGCTATAGTCATCTGGCAGTCAGCTCATGAAGCTTATCGTGTCCATAATGGCACAGTGGTCGCTTAATACATTGAAACACAAGTGCTCCGCGTTTCTAAATATTTTGAACAGTTTTTGTAGAATTCTTAACTTGAGCCGAAAAAAGTGAAATAAACCAAGACCTTCTTTTAACAACTGGAGGCCTTGTGTGACCGGAATCTAAATATTTGTAGTGCAAATCAAAGCCGCAATGAAAATTTTCTGCTGCTCAACAACAACATGCGGACCGCCAAGGAAACGAAGCTTTCACTTGCTTTATTCACTGCGTAAAAATAACTTGATATCTAATCATTTTTCTTGGTAGTTCATTTACTAAGATTGCTATGACAGTTAAAGAAATAACATTGTAAAACCCTTAGACAAATAGTGGCGTGTGATATTTTTTCCTAACTTAAATTTCCACGCAAGACGAGCCGACCTATCGACATGATCGAAGCCTTTATATATTTCGATCAATAATGTCAATCTCCGCGCTAGCAGACGGCAGAACTGAAAGGGTTTTCCACAAGCAAAATAAATTTTAAAATACGTTAAAAGAAAATAAGTTTTGCACAATGGTGGATGCGCTGAAAAAGAAACAAACTATCAATTCAACTGCGTTAAGATTAGGTACCTTTCTTCTCGTTTTTTTGCGGATCTTTCTTTCCATGTAGTTGGAATGGACAATTGAATAATCGACCTCTGGGATCCTTCGACATGAACAGCCCTCTGGAAACACTCGTCCGTGAAGTGATCAGAACAGCCGACAAAAATACCTCTCGGGTTGAAATTTGCACTGTGTCAGCTGACTGTGTGTGAGTACGAACATTATCCATTTTTCCATTGCGGGTCCGCTCGCAAGGCTTTGATGAAGCAAAATACCAGCTCAGTGGTTGGATTTATTGTTGTAGCATTGTACAACACAAGTAATACCCTTCATAACTGCTGCATCAACAAAAATTTCAAGGCCGTACAGCAAACAGTTGGCACAAAATCTTCCCTCGACAACAGTAACATTTCCCGCGGCAAGTAACCGAATGTTTGAGGTGAGCCTCTAACGTCACTTCCGCTAATTCGCAAGCCAGCTTCCGGAACAAGGGCCAGTAATGGTGGCCGTAAAATCTCGACAAAAACCGTCCGAAAAAAGCGACTTCCAGTCATCGTAATGAGTTGAAATTTGGCATGGTGACCAACAACCACTGCCTTTTTTCGAAAATGCAAAAATATGGAATACCAAAATTCTGGTCCCAGTGGCACTTTAAGTTTGCTCACGCCACCAGCGTGCAGTCAACAGGATTATGGAGCATGCTTACGTAAGGTGAATTTGATTGCAAGGATTTGCTAGCTATGTTATAAAGAGCAATAACTGGTTCAACGCCAAATGAACTGTGTCGCAACCTGCAAATGGCTTGAGCCCAGGAGTCATATCATAAGTCGGTGAGTTATGATCGTCCGAGTGTCAAGTGTATTCTGGAGATGGACTCTACGTGTTGGTGATGAAATTGACTGACGTTTCGACAACCTGAGCGAAAGACAAGTGATAGTGATAGTTTATGTGGCATATAATTATGTTGGCATAAAGAATTCTGTTGTTCCTACTGTAAAACATACCACTTGAATCATTGACAGCGGAGACAATCACTGACAGAGACCAACAAATGCACAGATACATGAAGCAATTCCACTGCGCTACCCGAGTGATTCAAGAGCAGCAGTGGTTATGGAAGCTGCTGACAACGTTATCTACAGCGTGGTTGTCTTAGAACAACTGGTCTTTGAGCCCACTTTAGATAAACTTGGTCAAGCCATCGACACGTTGTCTAGTGGAAAATCGTCAGGGTGTAATGGCGTTTCATTGGAAGTAAACAAGTGTGGGAAGTTCGTCTTGTTGCGACTTGTTTTGCCTCTTTGAGTGTGAGCTTGATGGGTTGCAGTCCCTCACGGCACGCGTGAGACACCATTGTGACTCCCTACAAGAACAACGGCGATTGAGACATCACTCTGTGAAGCTTACTGGTGAATGTCTTTACTCGAATGCTGCTCGACAAACTATCATATCACTTGCTAGGCACGTTTACCCATAGCCCAAATGCGGCTTTAGAACATGCAGATCCGTCATAGACATATTTTTTCTTTGTCAGCAAGTGCAGAGAACGGGGACAACCGCTCAAACTGGCGTTTATCTAACTCTCTTAGGGCTTCCGGCTTGGTCAGCAGGAGACGTCTGTCTGAACTCCTGGATATAATTGGCTGCCCCACCCCCTCCCATTCCTACCCCAAGCTTCACAAAATACGGATCTACGAGAGCGTGAATAGCACAGACGAATCAGTACCGTTCTCTCAAACAAGGCTGTAAAGCGCTGACATCATTTGGCATTTTCTTCTTCCTTGTTATGACACACTTTTTGGCCAGGTCGAGAGGAAAATTTATAACTTGGCATGCCTGTGCGCCAAATCTTAAGCGACAGAATTGCGCACCAGGGAGATCCTCTTTGATGATGCCCTCGCGTTTCAAACCGACGGGGCCCTGCAGAGTTGTGAGAGCAACCAGAGAGTTTGCTCTCACAATCAGCTTGAAGACTTATTACTTGGCATTCAGAAGGGCAGAAACAAAACTACCATCAAGTCCGGCGATAGAGCCCTGGCAGGTGCAAACGATTTCACGTATACAACTTGAGTCAACTATGATCCTCAACTTGTCTCTTAAGACAGAGATCTACAGAAGTATCTGGAAAACAGCAGTTAACGTGGCCGAAAAGCATGTAGGAGAACAGGCTACCAACAAAAAAAAAACACCTAGACGCCTGTGAACGAGGCCTCTGTGCTTACTCAACAGCTGAGGGCAGTGGCATTGTCTTACGAGACTGTGCTGTACAAACACATAGTTATCGCTGATCTGACTACCTCTGATAAGGATTAGTGTTTCTTTTATTTTTCATTGTCTTTTAAGTGTTAATTACTTTGATAAAAATAGTATTGTACGATACTGTTTTTACCGGAAGGATTACCTCTCTGCAGGTAATATCAAACTGTAATGTATTAAATGGAATAAACGAAATAGAAAGTTGAAGTTTAAGATGTTTCAGAAAGCGTGTGTAGCAACTTACAAAATTTATTTCACATGGATATGTGACGCAAATAAGAACTGGCAAGTCTCTGTATCTGTTCGGAATAGGGTATTACTTCAGGTTTCAATATCATGCGTCGATTCCGATAACAGCACGTGTTATCTTCGTCTAACAGTGTACATGTGCATTTTGACTTAACGAAACATTCCCTAGTATACTGCAGTACACATAACGCAACAAGTCTGTGAACTTGAGTCGTTCTTGAATGGTGGTTGTGCGGTAGTCGAATGAAAGGTATTTCAACAAACTGAAATTATTGAAACACTTGTCAAAACGTAGCTTTTTAACTATTCGTAGAGGCACTAAGGACCAGGAAGGCCAGGAAGGCCAGGAAGACCAGGGAGGTATCATTACCGATACCTTCAGACTCCAACACAAAAGTCCTTTTAAGGTAGCGTATTGATCTGATTTGAATAGCTAACACCAAGAAAATTTTTAAAAGCAAGCAACGTTGATATCTCGGGAACACGTGTGAGTCAATTTGGGCATAACTCATCTTCACACTCTTTCCATCTCTGTTCAAGCTCGATCTACTCTGGGTGCGATACTATCCTCATCTCATCTCTGTCGCAGAGCAGTTGTCATGAATCAGATTTCGTGTGAACCTCTTGGCTCTGAAGACGCCTTCAAGAAACAATTAATTGCAACAGTGAGTAATAGTTAATTGACTCAGATATGTCGGTTCACCAGATTGTACATGTACTACCACAGAACCTCAAATGCAAACGACGTTGGATGTTTTCTATCAGAGAATTTTTTTCCAGGACGGAATACGTTACATACTGAACATCTTAAACAAGGATCAATCATTTTTTTCTGACGTGGTTTAGCTACGTAAACGTGTCAATCACATCACGGAGGCAGCGTACTTTTTTTTTGATTTTCTTAATTTTACATAATTTTAATTATGTAATAATTAAAAAGTGTAAAGCTTCAAAAGGTGAAAGCGTCAGAATAAAAGGTGTAAGCGTCAGAATAGAAGAATGGAAGAGCGAAAGATAAAGCAAAAAACTGATAAGCTGCCGTTAAAGGGAAACGTAGTTAAAGGATACTATCTTTCAATTGTTTTGATACCATAACTTATTATTGTCCGAGCAGAACTGGGCTTACTATTTATGCTGTTTGGTTAAACTGACCTTAAAGGTGGAAGCCTTCTCTGAGAGGGAGCTGCGATGACCTGTAGGTACCACCGAGGAGGCTGATAACCGCTTGCGGATATAGCGAAAGGCTTTCAGAGATTTCCAGGCTTCTTTCTTTCGCTTGAAGTTCTTACGAATCTTGAAAGAAAAATTTATTTTAAAAAAATGATTAACGTCTGTTAACCCCCGGGGGGTACTCCCTATAATGGCCTATACGGGGAGGCTCCGCCCGAAAGGGGTACCTTTTTCAGGCTTCAGGTGTATAAAAGGGTAGGGATTTCACGAGCTGAAGTATATGAAAGGGTAGGGAAATCTGTCATTTAGTTAATTAAAAGGGCCCTTAATTAAAATATTTCGAGTAGATATTAAAAATATTGTTTTTTGGTTCATCTCTTCCGGTAACACTGTTCTCCCCTAATATCGTTCATTAACTGCATTCCAAGGGTTTAGAAAAGAGATGCAGTGTTCTTACGTAGGTATGTGAAAGGGGTACCATTAAGGTGTACGAAAGGGGTACCTTTTCTGTCAAAAATAATAGGGTTAGAGGTTGGACCTCGGGGCGGTGCCTCCCCGTATAAAACTTTGTTGAGTACCCCCCCCCCTCCCGGGTGTTAACCGCTACACTAGTATCTTGACGAGATTAAGGCTATCAGCATATCTAAAAGTGAAACTGAACAAAAAAAAACCTAAGGCAGGAAAAATTCAGAGGTTTAAAAGATTAATCGAATGCTTATCAGTCCACGACAAAAATAGGGGATAATCGAAATGGAAACAGATACCACCCACGACTGAGGAAGTAGAAAATGGTTTGACCAATACGGTCTGTCAAACTCATATAACACGGAACAAAATGCCAAAATAGCGCACAGGTATAGATTTCGTTTCTTTGTTCCAGCTCAAATCAGTGGTATTTTGGAATGAAGCGTTGATTATGGAATTTGAAGCTTGTACAACTTGACAAATTCCATAGTGTCAACAAAATGAAATTTAAGGCGTTACTTACCTCAGAGTTAAAAAGGCAATGGAGAAGAAAGATGAAAAAGCCCTGAAAGTGAAGTAATACAAGCTGTTGCTAAAATCAGCAGATTCATAAACAGTTATATTGTGACTTATGCAACTAGAGGGGTACAAATCCCCCCCCCCCCCCCGGGTAGGATCACAGTCCATCGCAGGGTTACCTTAGGTTTTCCTAACTGTTTGCCACACCCATTTAGATCTGGATGGAGATAGAGAGAGTGGAGCAACGGTTTTTGTTCCGGGGAACAAAACGGCGGTAGAGACCAATGACAATGAGCCAATGACATTCAGAGCGAAAGTCAGAACACTAAGCATTTAACCACCGCCAAGGTAGATACATGTGTTTATTACCTGGCATCGTGTTGTTTTCTTAAACATTAAATTTTACCTTACATGGTCTCTCTGCCAAGATGAATAAATGGGTTCTAGCGAACCGTGGGGGAAACGTATGAAACTGCCTGTGAACAACGCTTCAAGTCATTGCTTCGTCCTACAGAATCTGGGTTGACCTGTGGTAATTGTTAGCCTCAACGCTCGCGACGACCTTTTACATTATTTATCAGTACCTTAGACATGATGACAGGATAAAATTGATAAGAAGACATAAACAAGTACCTGCATAGTGTTAAAGAGCGCGAATAAATATTGGAATACGATATTGTGCGTGGCGAATACCAGCAAGCCAAATAACCACGTGACTCCAAGAAGAGGGAAAAGGACCACTAATGATTTGAGAGTGGACCTAAAATGATGATAAGAGACTGTAAATTAATGGTCGCACAAGGATGCAAACATTACGAAAATTTCACACCAGACTTTGATCATAGCCAACTAAACAACAATTGAAGCTATATTAAAGATTAGTACAAGTTCTGTAATCACATCAGGCTTTGATTTTTAGAAAAGATTGACTGACGTTTCGAGCATTATCCTTGAATTCAATTTAGGTATAATAAATTTAATTATAATTTGAAATGTAATGTGAACAGGCCTTTGGTTACATAATTGCAAGAAGTTCTATTACAGAAAAACCGGGAAAATGTGGCTTACAAACATAAAATAATTTTGCCGAGACTCTGGAATACTCTCCCATTAGATCTGAGATTGAGTGACTTCATCGACGCTTTTAATAAACGGTTTAAAACTCACCTTTTCCACATAGCTTTTTGGCTTGTAAAATTTTTAATACAGTTTTAATTTCTCAGTTATTTTTGATAGCTTTTAACTTGTATCTTAATCTTTTTAATGATGTAAAGCGCCAAGAGCAATTAGTGAATTTCGCGCTATATAAATATCTTCATCATTATTAAAGTCGTCACATTTTTTTCCCTAACGTCATCTGAACGTATAAATTTTGCAGATATACAACCTTTGACAACTTTTACCTGACAACGTCGCCCATACAGGTTCGTCCTGATGTCTGAAGACGGCAAATTTCATTTAAAACCATCGCTAAAATCACGATGTTTGCCTACAACAAAATATATTAACACAAGCAAATCGATTGGTCATCGATTTAATAATCGACTAGAAATTCAAATATATAAAATAAACAAAAACTACATTTGAAATTGAAAAATACAAACGGAAACAGGCCCTTGAAAGACTCAATCCATTTTGCTTTAGTATGTTCAATATCAATATATCTGAAGTGCTCTCGGCCATCTAGAAAACATACTTTGTGTTTTTGTTATTGTTTCTCTGTTGCTACCGTTGTTGTTTTTTTTTTTCGTTGTTGTTGCATTCCTTTTTGCTTATATTGTTTGTTAATTTATTTATTTGCTTGCTGTCATTAGTACTTGCATCCTTGCATCCTTACAGCGGTTCGTTGCTTGTTTCTCCATTGTTTGTTTGTTTGTTTGTTTGTTTGTTTGTTAAATTATTCGGTCAGTGGTTTGGTTACATACATCATTTAATTTAGAAACTATCCTACTCACAAAAATAGTTCCAGCTACAGGAATAATGAAAGCAAGCAAAGTATTTCGTTCCGGTGAAATCCAGCAACTGAAAATAAAGAGAGCTCGCTTTGAGTCGTGTAACAAGAAGCACATGTGAAAAGGTGCAGTATTTCGGGTAACAAACAAAGTACTACCTGGTGCTCGTTCCATACTCAGAGTATCTACTAGCAGCTGTTATAAGAACAATCAATGCTGGAGCTCCTGTTTAAAACAAACCAAACAAGTATTATAGCCATAATCGGATACGTGTGTGAAAATATGAGATCTCACCGGTGATCTATTAATTCGCGTTTGATTTAAATAACGTATTCTCTCGATTAAACGCCGGGGCGTTTATTTAGAGCACAACATTAGTAAAACAGGAATAAAACGTTACCGATTTTTTTCTGTACTCGATAAAATTCAAAGCAGGTAGAATTGGGTGCTCAGTAGATTCTAGAGTATATTAAGTCAACTTCCTTTAGTTGGAATAAGCGCAATAAATTGAACTGAAGTACTGTAGTGGCTCTTGAACCTTTTTAAAATTGCTGTAACTAATTTTCGATGAGAATCAGCAACTTAAAGGTTCAGTTTCAAGTAAACGCCGGACCTTAAATAAACGCCGGTACCTCGAATAAACGCCGGGGCGTTTATTTAAAATTTGACTTCGTTGACCCGGCGCTCATTTGAGGCTCGGCGTTTAATCGAGAAAATACAGTACCCAATAAAATGGATGATTCCTCTAACAAGATTCTTGCAGTGTTTAAATATACATTAGACTTTCAAAGCAGCTCAGAAGCTGAATACTGACCCCAAGCTATCACAATGTAGTGATATATTTTCGAGGAGAGGTTGAAGACTTTAACGACCATCGTGTAAAGGTGGAGTCCCTCGCAGAGCATCCAGCCGAATGACGCCAGGTAGAAATAATGAAGCATTATTGCTGTAAATTTACATTGGATCTAAGATTAAGAAATGAAGAAAAGAAGAGGTTATTAACAACCAAGAATATGTCTTTTCTACTGGGTTTTCACGTGTTGATATTTATCGTAAATAGAGCGCTTGATAGTTATAGCAAATTATTTTACGTCGGTTAGCTATCATTCATATCAGTATCAAGTTGAAGCCTTCGAAATACTTTAAGCCTTCAGCCACCAGTATCCAAATCAGATCCCATTTTTTAACTGTTTTCATATGCTTGGTTCTAGACTAGCGCCTTTGTTAACTGAGGGGCTGTTCACATGATACCAGAATGAGTTTCATGCCGGAATGAGTTTCGTCCCAGAAAGAAGTTCGTACTGCATTCACATGACAAAATCGACCGTCTCAGACATCTTGAAAACGACCGTTTTGTCCACCATCTTGACAACGATACGCATGCGCCACTCGCCCCAGACTACACGGTATGCGTTTTCATCTCGGAACGGAGTTCGTTTTCACTTTACATGATACCAGAATGAAGTGTCATACCAGAACGAGAATTTCGTTCGGATTGAAAACCGGAATGAACTCATTCCGGAATGACTTGTGCGGGACCTAACTTTCGTCTCGCTATCATGTAAACAGATACAGAGAAATATATGAGGATGGAATGAACTCATTCTTGAATGAAAGTCATTCCGGTATCATGTGAACGGCCCGTGATATTCAAGTCTAGGGAAGGACGAAATTTTTTAAAAAGAAAATGCGGCGCGGTTTTTCAACGTTCGCAGGTTCCCAATTATATATCAGAAAAGTGTCCGAGGTAACGACATGACGCAACGGACCGGTGTCCTGTTGCATAAATTAAAACACCCGTCCCTCTGTACAAGAAGATTTTCTTCTGCTCTTCCGGTACTTTGTTACTGTCGAGAGCCCTAAAACTATTGAAGTGCGTAGGGTTGGGGTTAGGGTTTAGGCTTTAGGGTTGGAGTTAGGGTCAGGCTCAAGACTCAAGGAACCAACCCACTCCCCTTTTGACCTGAAAGATGTCTTGCGACAGCTAAAAATTGTGTTAGGGGGGTATGACTGTTCACACAAACCTTGTTCTCAGTGTGCCCGACTCCCGCCAGAAATATCGTCTGAGAAATAGCAATCGAGAGTAGCAAGTTGCCATGGATGATATGACGGTCATTGTTCAACTGCCTGTCAAAGAAAAAAGGCACTGCGTATCCTGTATTACCTATTCGCATTTAATTGGAATCAATTTTGCTTGTTAGTTTGCTTGTTTGTTTTTTCTTGTCTGTTTTTCTGTTATTACATCTACCGAAAACGCCAAGATTAAAAGAAAAACATTTTTTCGCTTGCAAGCGCATAACAAGTCTTATCCAAAAGCCGGAAAACATTCACATGCACAGTACTTTGACCTGTCAACTCCTCTGAGCGACCAATGGACACAAATTGATGACGATTCCGGAATTCGCTTAAATTTTGCAACATTTTGAGAAATAAACAGCAAAACGTACTCGCGAAAGTACTTTTTGGTTGCATTCATTTAGTTAACCAAAGTTTAGATTTCATCGTCAGAACCACAAAATATTTGAACCACAAAATGATTTGGGCTTTGATTCTAAGGATCAAACGCTAAATAAAAAGCTGGACAGTCTCTTTTACGTTCAAAATGGGAAGTTAAAGTAGACGTGGGTGACAAGTAAAGCTTACGGCAATTTTGGTAACCACTTGGTCGAAGTTCTGGGTTTGAAAACAAAAATTAAGAGTGTTTTTGGTCAAACTGTAACGTCTACGAATTGTTGTTGCCTAAAAGCATAACGTAGTGAGGATAATTTGAAAAACATCTCGTAGTAACCTTATTATAAAAAACTGTAGTTATTTGATATACAAACTTACGTGAAGAGGACGAACGAAGCAATGGCGGCAATCGCTCCAAATAAGGACAAACCGCAGCCCACGTACGTGATAATACTCAACGCAAACTGATTGGTAGTTGACGGCTGTGAGGCATAACAATATTTAAAAAAAAAGGTTAGTTCTGCCTCTGTGTTTTTTCAGTAGGAGTGTGTCCCACACTGGAATGAGTTTGTACTGAATGTCTTCAACCCGGACCATTGCCTTTAATCCAAGCCTTAGCATTCTAGGTTACTGTGGATACTGTTGATACGGTATGTCCAGGGGCGTTCCTGCCTTTACGCAGAATTTCTACCCTTTAATATGGTATTTTTTCTATTTGACGGCTTATAATATATAGAAGAGGAAATTAGAACTCAAGTATAAGTAGATAAGGTAATGTTGTGCAATTTCATATTAGCATTTTCTTCAACACACTTACGGGGGAGTGCACCCGGCCGTATTATATTGATTTCTCTCTTCGTCTTGTACTTTCATGTAAAACTGATATAAGTGCGTGCAGGAACTACAAACATTGCTGGAAAACGAAATTAGTTATAGCCTATGCTATTATGCGAGAACGACAATACGATTGAAATAATAGCGGAGCTCGCGGAGCACCATGGGTATGATCCGAAAAATTTTGGTTCTGACCTCAGCGCACGTCCGTCCGTCCGTCCGACTCTTGGGGAGGGTGACGGGAGTCCCAAGACAGCCTAACCGGGGGAGGTGGAATGCCACTTTTTCTTGTAGCTGAAGTAAACAGCATGGCGGCTGGTTCCTCGTACGCTCGTCTTTCAATACGATAATTGTAATACATTCTTGGAATGAAGACTTGTAGCAGTTCATCATGAAAAGGAAAAGGATTGCTATAATCTCGACGGCGCATATAGAAGATACTGGAGATCTTGAAGGCAAGAAATCCTTGTTCGAGGACATACTTGTTTTTTCAAAGCTAAGGAGATCTGGAAAGAACCCGGCGACTTTCCTTTAGATTTTCAAGGCCTTCTTTCAGTTCAGTTGTAAAGTATATTACAGATTTGAGTGTGGATTTACATTGTAAAAACTGTTTAATTGAGCGACTTTACATGTTTAGTAAATTACGGTAATTTTCTTGAAGTGTTTTAAAAACTTGTTTAAAAAATAGCTCGTAGTTCCCGTTTGCCGGCTTTCGAGTAACTTCACTCGCGGGGAAAATTGAATGCGGTTTGCTTTCCTAGGCAAACGAATGCTTCGTATGTGAATGACATTTCATGTTTTTGAAGGTTTCTTGTACTCTTTCTGTGTTTATGCATTTATTTAAAGGTATTTTCATTAGTGAGCAATCTGATATTTAGGCTTCAGTTAACTTAAGCTTAATTAAGCTCAATTTCCTTTTGAACATTAGTGCGTAATTTTCAATATTTTTCTTAGAGGAATTCTACTGTATTTTATTCGAAAAGTGGAAATCGTGACTATTCTAGACTGAGTCTGTGTTGTTTTTTTTCAATGTTGGTTGTTTTTCTTCGGCGACGCATATTGGGTTGTTTTAACTAATTCGTATTTATCGTATTTATTTAGTATTCAACACCTGAAGAGTCGCTCTGTCGTCATTTTTAAGTTTATAGTCTTAGTGTAAAGTTCCTTATGTTTTTTGTTCAGTTGTGGAACATTTTATCTTCCATAAATTGTTATATTTTTTAGTTTCTCCATATGAAGTGAATGACATTTCTGTCCCAATTTAGCGACTAAACTTAGACTCGCCGTTTCAGTGAGTGAGTTCAGTGTGGCATGTTTTCGTGTTCGTTTTGTTTTTTGTTAAACCACTAAGCCATTTCAGTGTGTGTTTAGTTACAGATCGAAATGAAATCTTTAAGTAACTATAAGCAAAGCATTTCTCGGCTTAAGTCTACATGTATTTTGTCTAAAATGAGACTCTAAAAGCTTCCTAAAATTTAATAGTTCAGGGTGTATTCTTGAAAGCGCCCGATTAATACTTCGCGGTTGAAAAACTTGTGCCATTTTCTCTTGATAATTATACGTGTGCTTGAAAGTTTCCGAAAACATTTTTTGGAGAATTTTTGCCAGTAAACGGTTTGATGCCGGGAAAATATTATTTATTTTAGCAAGATAGATTTCGATAAATGTTTCATGGTTAACAGAACTAAGCAGCCAGAGGGATGCATTGGAATCAGTGAGAAATGTGTATTTGCATGGAAAAGTCTTTAAGTGGTTTTTTTAGCAATTGTAGTTTTATAGGTACTCTTCTTGAACTCTATAAGCTAGCTTTCGAAAGAATGCTACAAGAAGACCTGTCGGTGAAAGTCGTACTGAAGTCTTCTCTTTGATGAAAAATAAGCCAACTTACAGTTTCCTCAGCGGTCCGCATGTTTTCCCATGCTGTTTTTCACCTCTTGGGGAATAACTGCACAACTAAAATTTACTGTATTTTACGGGCCAATTAGCATGAAAGAGAGACGTGGAGCTCCGCTTTTAGGCTAGGCTAAATCTATATATTAAATGTTTTTTTCTGACTGTAATCATAATCTGTAACTATATTTGTCTCCCTTCGGCTAAGGGAAGGACCATTAGAAAAGTTATGGGTGGGGGGGGGGGGTGAAGTACAAAAAATTCACGCAAGGGAAAATGGAGTGAAAAAGAAACATGCACAGCGAGTAGCCCAGAAAAAATGTTCTTGTATACGGAAAAAAAATATTCCTGCAAGGGAAATGTTAACAAAAAAAATTCGCGCAGCTCGAAAATCCCCCCCCCCCCCTCAATAACCTTTCTTATGGTCCGTCCCTAAGTATCAATCTGACTTTGTGCGTACTGCCAAAAAAAGTGTCTGGGAACGCCCCTGCGGTATGTATTTAGACGGAGCTACAACTCTTCTTAGCCAATAGCGTGTCACAAATTAGTTAACCCCCAGAATGTTTTTCTTTTCTTTTTTACTCAATAACTTTATTTATAAATTGAATTGTCATAATTCACGCCTCAAACGTTTGTTTATATCCGCCATCTGACATCTAAACAGCAAGCGATATCCTTTGCGTCCATGGGTTTTACATTTTAGTCAAAATGAAGTCGAATCACCAAAACTGTTGATTTTTAATGCATTTAAAATACAGTGAATAAACTAGGCCTCACAAACGTAAACACGCTTTTCATAGCAGTGATTAACAGTAACAAGTGCCATGAAGGATGGTGATGCATCTTTGAGAACCTACCGAGATTTCTGTAGACCCCACGAGAATGGCAAAGTTTGTGAGGTGATCGCAGGCACACACTGTGTGTGTTCTGTTAGAATGCTCAGTAACCACGTGACAACCTTCACGTGACCAAGCTCCTTTACCATGAACAGTGCTGTTGACAAAAAGAAGAAAATGAAGTCAATTTTTTCTTGGTCCATTAATCGACTTCTAAAGCCAATTTTAATGCCTTTGGTAGCAACTACAACGAAATGCAACGATTCCCCAACACTTCTACTGAAGCACGTGAATTTACAATGTATAATTTCTGAATAGATAAGTAAAGTGTACAGAGAAGCAATATGTATTTCTTTTCATAAACGACGGTCAAGAGGAAGTACTCAACTTACGATATAGAGAAGTCCCAGAAAGCGCAGTACGTGAACTCATTGTCATTGAGAACCTGTAGAGAAAAAGCCTTGTTGAATAGTATTGTCGACTGGCCTATATACTGGGGAACAAAACGCCTGGCGCCAGGACAAGTAATAATTATGCTAGTTGCTTCTTACTAAATCAGTCGTTAGTACCTTTGCATGATCCTTGAGACACTGACATGTTGTGCGACGAACTATTCAGCCTTACTGAAAGTAACGCCTAGAATAAACTTGTCGACCTTTCACACAAACCAACTTGCGTCCTCAGGGCAAAATTTCAGTAGTACAGGATACGTTGAGCCATGAAATACAATAAATTAAAAAACTCTTATTACGTATCATTTAGGTAGCGAGTGTGATAACAAGATTCTTCACCTGTGTGATAACAGGTTTTCTCCGCCGGCGTGATAACAAGTTTTGTGGCTAACGGGACAATGACTATGAAAACTCTGAACACCTTCTCAGCTTGGGGGAGTCACTCGCTGGCTGCGGGAAGAACGAGAACTATACAGTAGAAATCGTCGAGACTCAGAGAGTAGACAGTGCTTGGCTCCAACAGCAAACTTTAATACTGCGATATCTCCAAGATATCACCAAAACTCTAACCAAGAATACAACCGATATGACTACGTACAGGACTGGATCGTTGTCACCGGCGTCCCCACCGGGGTAACCGCACGGGTGTAAGCTTGGCAAGTACAGCCTGGTCGGGCGTAACCGAAGAACTTCTTACAAAGCACAGTGTATTTATGCCAACCTCTACATAGATGACGTAATCTTTCCATGACTAATCCTAAACTGCTATTGGTTATCAGTGATCTAATTATTGTTCTGGGCCGTTCCATCATTGGCGAATCAGTTACCCTGTTAAAGATTAACTACTTACAACTTCAGGTAGTTCACACACTAAGGCGTTACACTACAATACAGATGAACGGAACCTACTGCTGTCAGCTTTTCTGTGTTTTTAAAGAAAAATCAGCAAATTCTCTTATCACAGCGGGCGCTAGCCAAATTATAAATACTACAGTTTATGTTTTCGCATATTTTCTGTTTCCATCACATAGCTTCACTTGCTTTTATATAAGCTATATACTACATGCATTACATTTTCTTTACAACTACTCAAAATTTTAAACACATCACGCAATTTGCTCCTTGGACTGGAAGTTGATTATTCTTGATGAATTGTTGTTTTCTTTGCTCAGTTCTTTCCTCTCTTTATACGTCTCTGCCCACCAAAACTATTTTTTTCATATAACTAAACAGGAAAGGGAAAAACTCTACAATACTTAACAAAACTCTTAGCAGTACTGCAATAACCTATACTTACCTTTAAATGCTTCATTGCAATCATGGTAACATGTCCTTCTAAGGTCTTTTTCACTGGCACACAGAGTAACATAGAGATCACCTGACTGTTTAGCTTCAGAGTCTGATTAATGCCACTCCTGAAATTGCATTTTAACACTTATTGTAAAACAACATCAATTGATGACGGTCAACAAAGAAAAGACATATTAAATAAAGAGTCCCTCGCACGACGAGGATATGACCTGGCACGAATATATAGTATATCGTCGATATGTACAATATTAACTTTATATGGGTTGCAATGAGATAGACAGATGTATCCAGAACAAACATGATAAGAACGTTAAGATTAGTTTTTTTGTAAACTTGTGAGCCTTTTTATGGGTATTTTCTGACGAAATCGAACTCGCAACTTTTGCAATTGATAAAAGCACGATCTCAGAAAGTGCAGTGACGATTTACAAATGATCTTGGACAGATATAATCTTTCTCGGCTAGGTTGAAAAGAAGGGGAAGAAGCCCTTTAAATGAGCCAATTACACACTGTCTTTGTCCAACAGTTCGTCAGTGTAAGAATCCCCTAATACCTGATGGATATGTCAGGGTTACTGTCCTTTGTGTATTATAAAAGATAATGTTCGTTGGTTCTTAAAGAAAGAGCCAATTGTGAATAATAAATAGTTTACATTCAATAATAAGAAATAAAATTGAGTTATGTCCCAAAACGTATGAATTGAAATCGTGAAAAAGTCCAATTATTAAATACTTACATTCGTGCTGGTACTACAGAGTGTAAATCCAAATACAGCGCACCAGCGGAGCGACAGGGATCTGAAAAGTAATCCAACTCTGATTCAGGTTTGTAAGGAGAAAGAGAGAGAGAAAGAATATACTGTTGGCTATGAAATTGTGGGGTTGCTTCAATTAAACAAATTTGTTGTTTCCTTTGTTCTTGAATTAAACGTACTTTCAGACGTTGAACATTCTGTATGCTCGCAGATAATGGAAGGTAATATGTGACACCCAGAGCTACTACTAGCAGTTAAAAGGCAGTTGCCACAGAAAGGTTTTGAAATCTCGTCATGAGAATAGTCGTTGGCATACATCATATAAAGTATGGAATAATCTACTCATTTCTCTGAACCAACAAGGTAGTAGCACGCAATGCAGGCGTTTCTTAGCAGCCGAGAGTCGGATTAATTTGTGTGTGTTACATATTGGATTAGCAAAAATGTATAGAGTTGATTAAGAGGAGCGAAAGAAGGCGGGAGGAGTGCGGGGAAGAAAACGCCTGCCCCAGAGACTGTGAAATCGGGAAACGTCCCCTAATTTAATCGACTTTGTTTGCGTTGTACTTTACCTCACCGCCCCCTCAACCATCATTTATCTTTCAGCTTTGACTTTGACTCCTTTTGTCGCTTTTAGGGCTTAAAAGGGCGAAATAATATTTTGCGCTTGGTCGCCCAGTATGCACCTATACTGCGGGCTAGCATAGACTGCTAGCAGTCCTTTTCTGGATAGTCGAGAGGGCGCGCGAAAAAGCCGTGCGAAAAAGCCGAAACCTGGAGTGAACGTGGGCAGTCCCGTTCTGGAGCGCTATTGATAGCTCGCGCTCTCTTCTATTTCGAGCGCCCTCTCGACTATCCAGAAAGGAGCTGCTAGCAGTCTAGAGCTAGCTATAGGCATAAAGTTTTCACAGAAATGTTAATTTTCTATTGCTAAGTAATACTTACATTGATCTTTACTGAGCAGTTTCTGTGGCAGCCGTATGTAACTGGACACTTGACCCCTGGAGGTCCCATTGTATTGGTCAAGTTGAGAATATTCTGGAAATTTATACGCGCCACTAATTTTTGCACTTTCAAACACTAAATGAAGAAAAATAAATAACCGTATCAGAGAAATAGAAAGTAGTGTGACTCTGATTCTCGGAATCTGCCCAAAATTAACGCTTGCAAACAGTGTCAAACATGGAGGGGCGTATTAAACAAAATTCACTTTAGATCCAACAGGATAAGGAGGAGAGGTCCAGCCTCGCCCCTAACATTGATGTGCAAATACCAAATCATTGTTTAGTAGGTTTGACTCTCTTGTAATTTTTTTTGTTTGTTTTTTCTTTTTTCACACACGCAATTCTGTAAAGTGGTGCTCGTTTTCGTCACTCTCATCTTACCAAACTGGAGTTCTTCGCTAATACTTGTATGGTTTCCAAAAACACACGAGTATTAACGGCATTGTGTTCTCTGGTCTTACTTATGCTCTTCTGTGGTCAGGTCTTGGCATGTTTCCGTTGCCGTTGTCAGGTCTTACGGACGTTCTTTGTTTTCGTTACCGCTGACAGGTCTTCGTTGGTTTTCGAATGATTTTCTTCAGCTATTGTCATGATCAGGTCTTATGTTACTAGTGTGTGTTCGTTTGCTTGCTGTTGTCAGTTCTTACCGAAGCTCGTCGTAGATATTCGTATGGTTGCGTTACTGTTCGCTAAATGATTCAAGGCGTCTTTCCATATTTCTTCTACTACTGCAATGACGTCAAAAGCGTTGATTGCGGCTGAACTGTTGTTGTTGGAACTGAGGGCTTCAAGGACATCATCAGCATCGGTTGCGGTGGCCTAATTAACAAAAAAAAACCCATTTGATATGGTAACACGACCACGAGTTGAGTTGGGGAAAAAGAAATGGTATGGAAACATGTGACATACGTCAGTTTCACAGCTGTTTTGAGTTCTACCAAACTTTCACAAGTGTTACCTTGATTTGTGGAAACAAGGAAAGAAAGTTTTTCTACTTCTTTGGTGGAAAAAGGTATCACCAACAGGACCAAGAAAGATAGGCAGATGGACACGTGGAGTGGAGACGTTTGGCAGAGAAAGGAAGACAAGAGTTTGAATGGAGAAGCTGGAATAGATCTAGAGAACACCTATCTTAGAGCAGACCTTAATGGAAAACTTTATTGGCGCCGTATGCGACACTTGGCGTGATAAGGAGTGATGGTAACACTCGCTGTTTTCAGGTTAGCAAAACAGTTATTCTTTGCTGGTTAATTAAAAAACAAATAAAAACGAGGAAAAGGGGAAAACACATATTTACCGCTGCATGATCTGGGAGATTCTGGTATAGTCGCCTTCAGTTATTAGTAAATCGTAAAAATGCATTTAAAGTGGGATAAGAGTTCATTTGTTATCAAAAATGATATGATTTAAGAAAAGCTAAAAGAGAGAACAGGAGTTTTTTACACACGACCGTTTAAGCACCCAACCACAAAAAAATGCTTCGGGTTGTTAGCAAACTGTTTTGACCGTAGCCACCTAATAATTGATACTTGTAAAATTTAATTTTTAACCTCCTTTAAGTGATAATATTTCTCAGCTTTAAAACTCATCAATCCCCTCCCCATTTTTCATTTCTTTTTTTTTTCTTCCTTTCTTTCTCTCTTTATTTTTCTTTCTTTCTTTCTTTCTTTCTTTTTTTGGTCTTGCTTTGTTTTTCTGTTATAATAATAATTTGTAAAATGTCGTTGTTTTTGTTGTTCTTATTTGGTTTGTTTGTTTGTTTGTTTGTTTCTTGGTTTTTGTTTTTTATGTTTTCTGAACGATTTTGTTTGTTTGTTTGATTGTTCGTTTGTTTGTTTGCTTGTTTTTTGTCTTCTTCTCTGTATACATTTTCAAAAACGTGGAAAAATTCTTACAAATGAGTATAGGACATCGAACCTCACAAGTTTGATGGAATTTTGGAATTTTTGAAATTAAGCCTCGAAGAGATAATAAAGAAAAACGGTAAACTCCCCCCTTAAAGCAGTACGTTGCTTAAAGACTTCGTAGATGATAGGAGGGAAATCCAGATTTGGGTGCCAATTCTTAAAAAAGATTCCATCGGGTTCAAATGAAACCACCAGTCTTATTTTCTCTCTTGAAAACTCTAGTTTGTCTTTGTTCTGTAAGCAACTAAACAAACAACTGTACAAACCGCAGCCTCAGTAAATTTTCCCTATGTCTATTTTGACACACGAATATATATACATGTACCTCTCCTACCTGTAAAATATGCCGTATTACAGTTGTAGATGTCCCATTTTGCATCCTCTCCTTGGAATTTTTGGCCTCCTTTTTGAAACAAGTAAACTGCGAAAAATGCAGACAGAGAAATTACATACTTAATGTGCCCACAAAAATTGAGCCCAAGAGTAAACATTTGCTGGCTGGGAACAGCAGATCAAACTCCTGTGGCTGACTCCTCTACTAGGACCCACTGGTGCCTGCAGAGAAAGCTGGCTGTACCATGGGCTATTTGATTTCTTTAGTAACAAGTTACTGCATTGTACAAAGGACCTTTGGAATGCCCTATGTTTAACTAGAATTGCATGCAATTAGTCTTTTTCTTTTGTTTTTCTACCTCTAAAATGATTGCTTTCTCTTGTTTTCTTTAACTGCTATTCGTCAACTAATAAACCTTTTAGCTTCTAGGAGACATCCTTGCCGTTCTTTTTTCCAACGATATTTTATAGCAAATAACTCTCGCTGCCACTGTACCTCCTTAATGGCCGATAAATGACCAAACAAACAAGCATTGGGCCCTTTCGTCTGACCGCCGTACCTCCTACTTTGAAAACAGTGGCTGGAAGTTAATTACACCTCTGTATTACAACGGTATTTTTGCCGTTACTGTTTCACTCGAGCATTAGCAAAATTGTACAGAATATTTCCGCTTACCTTTTCCTCGAAAGGCATGGACTTGCAAAGTGTCCAATTTAAAGATCTAACATGCAAGCCTGAAGTTCTGGCTACTGAAACAGGAAAGTAAATCAATACTTGATGCTTTAAAGGATAAGGATTGATGCCCATTTATCAACCGCACTTATTAAGTAAAATATGACATGTACAAGAGGGTAAGCACTCCAGTTTTCCTTGCTCTTGGGAATTAAGAGATTCGGAAAAAATATTCACCAAGGTTCATTCGCAAAATCCTCTGCAAGCTGACTAAAAAAAATCAATGAAGTTTACCACGAGTCACTGACTAGAAACAAATTCTTGAAGTTTAAAAAAAGCATCCAGGACACTTAATGGAGGAAATAGGGTAAAATTAGGTCACATTCAATGATTTAAATATTGACGTAAGCACTTCACCAAATCTAACGTATAACACAATGTATATAAATTGCATCAAATATGCTCGACTTACTTGTTGTAGTCAAGTATGAACTTGTGCCTTGTGGGATCGGCAAAGTCGGGACCAGCAAATTTCTTTCAGAGATATCGGCTAGTTTTGCTGACAGGTTCATTAAATCATGACGGATAAAGAAGATAAGAACAAAGTCAGCATGCTTTTTCCAAGGGAAAAATATGTATTTACTTACCTATCAGACCAAAAATTAACGATAATCTAATGGTTTAGTACATGATTCCGGCTATCTAGAACACTTAACGGAAACCTAGAAGTTTGTTCGCAACAATGGGAAGTCGAGATAGCCAATAGTAAATAAGTGGACAAGTTCGACCAAGGTCGACCAAGGGAATTGAGTCTCAGTTCTAGATAGCGGGGAAATCGAGATAGCCGGGGTCCCAGAATGCAGGGTCTAAAGTAAATAAGGGTATACCTAAATTATACTGTTTTTTACTTTAAAGAATCCTGGAGAAAACAAAATTTTATATCAATAGGTCAAATATAGCACAAGCTTTTCACCGCCGTTTTCTATGAATCCAATTTGTCTAATTGAACAGGTACATTAGGTACACTAGTATTTCCGAATTTTCCTACCTGAAGGCGTCATTGAGACTACTTGTGTTAATAACGGTGTGTCTTGACTGTAAACTATTTTGACTTTGGAGGACGGTGCTATTTCCTCACTTCTGATCAAACCCTTACTGAGAGAAGATGTTGGAGATGGACTCAGGAAACTTGGGCAGAGTGCTAACGCTGGAAAACAATAGGAAAATAGTTTGTTAATTTGATAAAATAAATACACAAAATACTCTATGTTACTTAGGCAGATGTGAGATCGATTTTTAGGTGACAGACTTAAACAAGAGCAACTAACTCTTTGTAAGACAAAGAATAATAATTTTCCTAGGTCACCTCGTGATTTCTTTTTTATGTTCACTTGCATATCATTTTTTTGGGGACGCGGTGAAGTAGAGGTTAACGAGCCAGACATTCAGTCCGATTAACGGAGAGTTTATGGTTAAGGGCTGTCGTGTTGCCCCCTTTTTTGGGGGGGGGAGGGCTCACTCTGAGTTACATGTCATAAGTAATTAATAAAAAGCTATTAATTCCTTTAGTAGTTAGTTGACTGATTAATGAGTTAATCATTCAATCAATTAATTAATAAGGATCAAAGCCGGCGTTCGAAAAATTGATCCTAGTGCTGTACAGCGGGTGCTATTTGTTTTTAGATATTTCCAACATGATACTTGCGACCCCGAGAGCAGATAGTAGGCGCTAGGGAAATTCAAAAGGGCGAGAAAAATCGGCAAAAAAAGTCGGAATAAAGCGAAAATTTCCCTTTCGTGTTCGCACGAATTATCTTTCACGACTTTTTTTGCCCTTTTTGACGTTTCCTTCCTCACCCCGACTATCTGCGTGAGGCTCTTTGAGGATGAGGATGATCTTGCTCGCCCGACTATCGCCCGAACATCTCCGAGGGTCTCCGAGGATGATGTGTGACACGTGAATAATCTCCAGCGTGAAAGGCTCAAAAGAGGATCCACTGGCCTTACGTACCTTTGCTTGTCACGTTGACACACTGGTTTTCCGCTGCATTGTATAACGGACGTTCAGATGGGCAAGTGTACTCAAAGCCTTCCTTTCCCACCACATAACAGCCATAAAATTTTCTGCAGTCATTAGGGTCCGGAAATAATCCTGTAGAATTGCAAACCAAGCCATCTGAAAAAGCGAAAATTTTGTGTTATTTAAAGAATACCCCCAGCACAGCGAATTCTATATTTTAGGCATTTAGTGGATAAACGTGTCCAAATCCATTCCTGAGAGCATGTGCATCACTTTTAAGGTTTGTTAAACCTGGTTGGGGGGGGGGGGCGAGACTAGTCGCTGAAAGATTGGGTAAGCAGGTTTGTTAGGGCCCTAGTTACTCCTGTCCTTGTTTAAACGGGTTTTGTCACTAAGGGGTTAAGTAACCATTTTGTGTCACTGAAAGACATAAAAATACCTATGACACAGCCCCTTTAACACCAAGTCATTAATTTGCCAACGCCAAGAGTCAAAGGATAGCATTGCAGTTGCAATTTGTTCCATAGGCAACGCTTTTACGAGACTTTGCCTCGCAAAGAAGTCCAGCACGGCACCTATGCTAAGAGCTATCTTGGAATTAAACTCGATGAGGTTGACATTCTGATTCTTCCCAATAGTCAATCACCTGGTACTATAAAACTAAGCTGGAGTCCGTGTTCAAGGTGAAGTCACTTGTTTTATTATTATCATTATTATTTTTTATTTATTTATTTTTTTTTTTTTATGCTGGTCGAGAAAGTGCCGTGCCGTGAAAGTATAGTAAAGAAGAGCCAAAGGAAACCCAAAGTGCTTTTCACACTCAATTAAAAACCGCCCTAAAGCTCAAACCAATAAGTAGAAATGGTGGGAGGAATTTAATATGGCCACTCAATAAGCCGACGTCACAGAACAACAGACAAATGCCGCCTTGGGTGGTTTTTTTGTTGCCATCAAATTAGAGTTTCCTTAATCATTTGGTTTCGGTAAAAAAATATTCGATAGTTCAATCATCATCTCGAAACCTTGAAGAATTTGTGAAAAGGAATAACAAAATATTTATTTCTCCATTATTCCTTCCGGTAATTTGGTGAACATAAATCCATTTTTCCGGCCTTGGAAACCGCAGTTTATTTGTCATTCCAGTGGAAGAAAATCTCGTTGTATCATTATTCTACATTTTAGGTCAAAACGAAGTCATCTCTATAGTTGCACAAACTCCAAATCGTTTTTCCTTTTGCATTTTATTTACATCTTTTGCATATAGTATTCCCTACTTTTCTTCGACCAGGCTGCATTTATGAACTCAACACTTCACTATGAATTTCCATTTCAATGCAGAGATGAGGTGTAGGCTTACTACACTGTCTAATTGTAAAAGGACGCTAAATTTGGCCAAATTTGGCCTTCTCAGCTGGGAGGTATTCAGATTTCTTATCATCCATTGGTCAAAAAACCCTTAATTCTCAACGACGTAACATTAAAACGCTTTGCCGTTTCTCATTTCCCTTTTCAGGTTATGGAGATATTTAAAAAGTTGACCACCGACAGCGAAACGAAGAAACTAATTTTGCTTGTGTGCCCTTTATGGCGACCTTTTCTTTTATCCAGACCGCTGATAAACATTCACCTAATGAGATGTGGAGTTCAAATAACTCAGTGTATCATTCAGAACAAAATCAATCGGATTTTACTTACCAACAATGCTTATTCCACCTCGATGATATATGCATACCTAGAAAACAAGACATACCAATATAAACCTCCCCGGTATTAAACATCATGTGAAGACGAACGGGCTGCAACAAGTCAGATACGGAGTTTAGAATTTTACCTTGGTGAAAAAAAGAATCAATACCGCTCGACAGAGTTTCCACATGGCGTGTAAATATTTCTCGAGATGAGGCTTGCTCAAGAGAAAGATAGGGAACTAATGGTGCATATAAGGCCAAGCTGACTGCTTGAATCGTACAGAGACAACGGAATTCTTAAGTACAGAATGTTGGCCCTAGTCCTACGAAACTCGAGAAAGGAAACCTAACCGCCTTTTGTCTAGCTAACGTCCACACTTCGACCACAGCTGTCGAATCGGCTTACAGAGCTAATTTACATCAGAAGGGAATGATTTTGGCAGGATTAGCAGAAGCTTTAGATCAATAGCTCTTTAGAAGCCTTATGTAAACCACTCATTGACACTTGATTGAAGATTGTAGAACTTTTAATATTAACTTTTGAAATGAAATGCGCTTAATGTTTTGAAACAATTAACTGGTTTTTGTCAATCTTTAACAAATTACACAAAGCTTATGCGAGTAAGAATCAAGTAAAATAGGATTATGGAGATGATTATCTTTGTTGCTACAGAGACGAAGAGTGTTTACATGTGTACCAGATTCACATAAATAAAATTAATTGCACCGAAGTAATTTTGACGAGAACAATAAACAAACAAAACTGTAAGGACGTATTTTCTTTCTGTCGAAATGCTAAAAATACGCAACAAAATTAAATCATACTGAACTATTTTGAGATACGTTTTCATAAAGGTTAACAGGAACAGAAGAAATTTTAAACTAGAGTTAGACAAAGGTTAATGACACAAAACCTTTTCTTTGATAGAAACTTTCACAATGCGGTATTTAGTGACATTTCGTAGACGACAGGAAATACGGTGTACGGTGTAAGTAAAAACTGAGTTATTTTGAGATAATTGTTTATAAAGGTGTCAGTGTGAATAGCAATTTTAGACAAGTGTTAAGGCCAAGAGCCACGGCTTGAACATTTATATTTGAACATTTGGGGGATAAAGAGAAACTTCTTGAATTACGATATCCAATAACATTTTGCAGACAACAGGAAATGGAGAGTTCAATAAGTAGAATGGGTTATCGAAGTTATCGTTAGACTGCTAGGGGCAAGCGATATGCGACGTAGAGATCGGGCGAGTGGAGCGAAGTTAATGCGAGCCGAGGGAAATAACGCTCGTTCGCTTATTCGCTCATTTTTCGCCAGCCCGCTCGACTGACTAAAAAGGGACAGCTAACAGTCTAAGTTATTGTTGACCAGTCGACTATAAAGGTCAAATATTTTAAGAGGCTTAGTTTCCGTCGTAACTATTATATGGCCAGAGTATAGCGATGCGTAATTAATTGTAAATGGTTGTCGTGAGAACCAGTTCCCCCCACTCCCCTAAGTTTTCAGTTCTTCTTTTACTCAATGTTTTACTGTCAAGCAGTAACCGTTCATCAATGCAGTTCCGAAAACAATCAAATATATTGAATGAGAATTTTCGAATAACCCATATCTAAGGACTCTTATGTATAATCGTAGGTGTAGATAGTACTTAAACATTAAAATAGAAATTTCCAACTCATTTCTTTCTTGAGCATATCTAAGGTGCTTCGTCTCTGTGAAAATTTCCTTGCATTTTCCTAATTAATATCCAGCTTTAGCTTTAATTTTAATTATTAGTTCTTATGCTCTTTCTTAAAAAAGGAAAATTCTAAAAAATTTGAAAGGGCAATCACAGTAGCCCAATAATGTATGAAAATGTATAAAAATGTTGAAATATAAAATGTTCATTAATGCTAGGGTATAGTATAATCTTTTAGAAGTACCAGTGCACAATAGGATAAAGATAAGTTCGTGCAAGACTCTAACATTTTTGAACATTTTATAGGTCTGAGTAAATTCATGCATGACTCAGAAAAGGACCTAAAATTGAACCTTGAGGAACTCTTGTATAAAAATGTAGAAAATACAACAATGTACAAAAATTAGTTCGTTGTTGAAAGTTTTATTTGTGCTTGCTTAGTCAATAAATGTATATATTGTCATTATTAGTTCTTATGCTCTTCCTTAAAGAAGTAAAATTCTAGAAAATTTGAAACGGTAATTAATGGAGAGCGATGTAATGACTGTATCAAAATGTAGAAAAATAAAAATGTAAAAATGTTTAAAAATAATAGGGTATAGTATAATCATTTGGATGTACCAGTGCTTCTCAAACTCATTAATAATTTATAAAGAGAAAAAATAGGAAATCACTACCGTGACGGTGGTTTGGATACCGGATCTTAATTAGCATAAAATTTTGCGAACTTTTGCTTTGAATTTCTCCAAGAATTATGAATGGGAAGCCATATCAAAAACTCGAAAGAGTTTCATCAGGTATCCAAACACCTCGAAGTCGGTTCAGCTGCGCCTCCTTTTTCAACCCACTTCTCGGTGTTTGGATATCCTGGTGAAACCCTCTTCCTCGTGTTTGATACCAGTTATAGTTTGTGCATGACTGGACATTTCATAGGTCTGACTAAATTTATAAATACACCTAATTGTAATAACGTTGTCATATGAAAACGAAAAAAAGGGAAAAGAAAATACCCAAATACAAATAAATTAGGTACGCTAACTACATTCAGGGAATTGCTCAGACGGCGGGAGGGTTAAAGCTCAAAAGGTTTTTTTAGAACCTTGAGAAACTCTTCTGGGTTATTTTGCATTAATTAAATTTATGTTACAGCCATCAAGTAAATAGCATTTTTGCCTTCATGATCAATTCTTAAGTTCTTATTTTTTTTCAAGAAAACAATTAAGATTTATGTCTGAACAGTCTGAAGTCCTTTATAAAAGAGTCTATCAATCAACAACAAGATAACCACTCTGAAAAACATCTTGCTAACTTGAAATATAAGTATAAGCAAGAAATTAAACAACAAACAGAGAAATAAACGTAATATTTCGGTCCTTATTTAAAGACCATTATTAAACGTAACAAAGATAGTAAAGCGTTGAACTTATAAAGAGAGCGGCAAGCTAGAAAGGTGTGAACGAAAATTAACAAGCTAATAATTACAACAAGAATGCAAAAAACAAACACAAGGATATGGGGCAAAGTATAATTACAAAAATGTAAACTGGTAAAACTAAAATTAAACCTAAAGCTGACACAATACGAGAACTCATACTCGTATTCTCTGTTTGTTGTTTAATTTCTTGCTTACACTTATATTTTAATTCGGAGTGGTTATCTTGTTGTATTTTCCTCATTTGTCGCCGGGTAAAGGTTTCTGGTGCTATCAATTAACCGTAGTCCAGGTAAACTGCACTGCTCACAAACAAAGACTCCATTACACCTTGGTCATAAAATCCCAAATCATTTCTTAATTGAAAGACTGGTTTAATTTTAATGTAGGATCCTACTTCATCGCCAGTCTTAGCTGTGTTCTCTTGCTTCACAAATTAAATTATAGTTTTTTTTAGTTTACTCATGACTGGACGGGTTCTTTTAAGCAAGATTAAGGACTTCCCATGGAAGCACTGACGAATTTTTGAAAGGTGAAACTTCTGATATCTCTATGCATTACTCGTGATTACTGCATGAGAATGAGTTGTTGTAATTTATTATCTCTAAGTTTTGTGACAGACCGTTGAGTTCATTATCCAAACGATAGTTGTCATTGGTAAGAGAATGATCATAAAAAATTGTGTCAGGGAACTTTTCTGATTAATCTTAGCTGGTGTGAGAAATATTCAGCTAAAGGCAAGGTAGATTCAAGAAAGACTAGTGCATTTGAAATGAACCCAGCGATAACAGCAACCGCAAAAAAATTCTTTTTTTTTTTACAAACCACACATGAACAAGCACCAAACCCTAGAAAGAAAACTGTTAAAGTAGAAATCTTAATTTAGAGAATATATCGAAGCAAGTAACAACAATTCAACAACAACAACAACAAGCTTTATTACCAAATAGAAAAAGAAAAAAAGTTAAACTTTACAATAAAATATATTAATACAAAAAAGAGGTAATGTTTACTCAGGATAACTATAAAGCTAATCGAGCTGAGTAAAACTAAGTAATGTTTAAGTACAGGAGGTAGGTTGGCACTAAAGCTTGGTGAAAGCAATTAATTAGTCTATAAAAAGAGACGAAAAGAAGAAATAAAGAAATAAATAAATAAATAAATAAAATAAATAAACAAATACCAGTTGAAAACTCATGAACAGTAAGACTGTAAGATGTTTAGCTTGACTTTGTTTTTAAACGTTTTAAGGGGGAGGTATTTAATGCTTTCGTCAAGGTGATTCCAAACTTTTACAGCTGCAAAGCGAATGTTGAATTTACCATAGTTTGTTTTGATGGTATTGATGTAATAGGTCGATTTAGAAGCATGCCTAGTATTGTATGAGTGTACAGATGCTACTGTTTGAAAGAAATTTTCAAAGGAAGATGGAAGAAGATTATAGTAATAGTGATACATGAGGAGTGCATTGTGAAGGGTAACAAGATCAGTTAATTTAAGGATCTCTAATTCCTTAAAAAGAGGCTTAGAGTGTTCATCTGGTTTTGAAAAAGTTCTAGTACTCATAGCTCTCTTTTGAAGAGTTATTAAGGGTTTAAGAGTAGTACTACAAGTATTGCCCCAAATTGATAAACCATAGGTGAGGAAGGGGTAGATAATTGAATAATATAATTGATGTAATATGTTTCTATTTACATAAAATCTATTTTTAGATAGCACTCCAATACCTCTCGAAACCTTCTTACTCAATTCGTGTAAGTATGGTTTCCAGTTCAAAT